>AWWV01007021.1:0-61945 GCA_001974805.1 Corchorus capsularis
TCGGGGTTTTGAAGGGGAAAAGGAAGAGGCGGAGAGCTTTCAGGAAAACTAGAGTTTCGGATACAGTTTTTACAGGAAATATAAAAAAAATAATAATAATTAGAAAGAGAAGGAGGAGGTTTTTTTTTCCTTAGTTCCTAGGAGGAAAAATTAGGGTTCTTCAAAAAAAAAAGAGAGAAGAAACTAGGTTTTTAGTATTTGACAGAAAACAAAAAAGAGAGGAATCAAATAAAAAATGGAGTACCTTTTCGGAGATTCCTTGAATCTCGAGTTAACGGAGGGCTTTAGGCAGTGGATCCGAGTCCTCTTCCCTCTCAATCGGTGCTTTCCAGAGGAGTGTAGTGCGTTGGTGGCTCCATTCTTTGAGAGGGCTTTGGTCCTTGACCTTTTAGTTTCGGGTAGTGCGAGTCTCGTCGAGTTTAGTGGATTTAGGTGGTTGAAAGTTTGGGTTTCAAGTCTTTGAAGAGAAATGAGGGACCTTTAGGCGATTTGGAGCTCGGCGGAGTAGCAGCGGTCCATAGGGTCCCGGCAGCGCTGAGCTAGGGTTTGAAAGAGAGGTGAAGACTAAGAAGTAAGGGAGAGGCAGTGATGAAGGGCCAAGGGGCGACGGCGCTGGTTAAAGGTTGGTTTGGGTTTCGGATAGGCCGAAGTTGAGGCATTTTCAGGCAATTTCAGAAGGAACCAAGGTTAGATTCGGAGAGATGGTGAAGAGATGAGCAAATCTGCAAAATTTGAGCTTCAACGGTGGAGGTTTGATACTCTGGTGCGGTGGTCCGACGGTGCTAGAATTTTCAGACCCGTGGGGTGACGGCGCGGTTTAAGAAGAAGAAGTGGTTTGAAGAAAAGACGGCTAGGGTTTAGTATTTATACTAACCCACTAGACCCGATCCGAGACCTTGACCCGACCCGTGCAGGCCCACTCCATTTTGGTGACCTTTCTGACTTGGGCTTTTGAACTTTTTAGGCATTTGGGCTTCTGATTTTGGTATGCATTTGGGTTTCTCAATTTTTGTCTTTGGGCTTAGTCTAGTTTACATTAGTTTAATTTTAATTAGTTTTAGTAACTTAGCTTAATGAATTGAAGAAAAATGAAATTTTAGAGCTAGTTTAATTTCATGTTTTAGTTTAGTTTAGTTGTCAATAGATTAATAAAAATTCAATAAAAAATGTAAAAGGTAGTTAAGCATGTGCATCATATTTATTTCTTTTTATAATTGCTGCAAGTATAATTTGTCATGTGATTTAAGTTAAAATGATCCCGTGAAGGGAAAGACGAGCGGCTGCATTCATGCGTGTCTGAGTTTGCTCGCCTCCTCCCGGGGGCTTGGAAATGTCCGGAGGTCGTTTACCATTTATTGGGAGGCGGCTGAAGGTGTTCCTCGTATAATTGATGGGTAAATAATTCTTTAACTGGAAAGCATGCATCACGTGCATTCATACATCTAGGGTTTAATAATTCTCAATTAATGGTTAAAGAAAAATCCAAAAAGAAAAAGAAAGCAATGGGGTCAGTTAGAGAAGTACAAGGGTAACCAGTGATTCAATTCAATGAGTAAATTAGTAATCAGTAATCAGTAAAAAAAGAGTAGGAAATAATATTCAGTAAAAGAGGGAGGAAAGAGTAATTAGTAAAAATTGAAAAGAATGGTAATGGTAATCAGTAAAATCAGTAAGAGTAAAAGGTCATCCATAAGAGTAAAATAGTAGTCAGTAAGAAGTAAAGGTAATTAGTAAAGAGAAGTAAAGGTAATCAGTAAAAAAATAAAAGGCAATCAGTAAAAAGTAAAAGAGTAATCAGTAAAAAAAAAGGAGCAGAAAATAGTAAAGAGTAATCAGTAAAAGAGTAAAATGATAATCAGTAAAAAGTAAGAAGGTAATCAATAAGAGTAAAATAGTAATCAGTACAAAGTAAAGAATAATCAGTAAAATAGTGATGCTAATTAGCAATTCAGTAAAAGGTGAGTAAAGTATAAAAAAGGTAAAGAATGATAGTCAAACAAGGAAAATGAATAAAAGAAGAAAAGTCAGTTTTAAGAAAGAATAAAAAAGGAGAGTTTAAAAGCATGAAGATATTCAAGAATAGTTGCAACCGATAATAGAAACCCATAATTAAGTCTAAACTAGTCAGTGCCGTCTTGTGACGGGCGTCGTGGGGGTTGTAATCCTTCCCCACGCGTACCCGACTCCCGAACTTTTAGAACTCTGGTTAGAAGACCGTTTATTAGGTTTAGTGTTACCTTCGCCAAGCTTAGGTTAACATTAGCCTTAATAATCTGATAGGTGGCTAATCACACCTAGGTTAAAAAAGATTAGTGGCAACTCCCCCTTAGTTTTTAGTTCTTAAAGTCGTTCAGCGGAAGGGTCCGGTACCCCCGGACCCGGACGTTGCGACAGCTTGAAGTAAGCATTAAAGAATGACCATTCTTGAATAGGAAAATCATGAGGGTCGCCACAAAAAGTCTCAAGAATTGTTACTCTAGGAGTATACATCAAAATGTCTTGATTATTTGGTAGTGGAAACCATGTTTCCATGGAATTGGCATTCGGAGCAGTTGGTCCTGATGTAGTAACTCCATCAAGACGTGACATGCATGGCAAGAAACTGGACATTGATCGAATTCTAAGACTCGAAAATGGGTAAAATTCAGATATTCTTGTTATTGGATTAAGAAGAGGAGCAGCCATGGTTGATAATCAAGGAGTTAAAATATGTGTGGTGACTAAACCAGCACATGATTTTGGGGTCAATTATTGGGTTACAAATTAATTACTAGGACCGGACCTAGTATATTTGGGCTTTTGAAGATTAGAACAAGTATATATTTGGGATTGGAATTAATTACTTTTGGGCTTAAGAGATAATTTGGCTTTGGTAGTTAATTATAGAGGTTAATAGTGGTTAATTAAGTTATTAACCGGTTAATCCCACTTAAAATGGGAATGAATTAAATGCAATTCACATGTTGAATTAATTTCGGATGAGTGGTTAATTAACCACTAATTTGGACACTATTAATAAGAGTTTTTCTTATGTCCAAAGGGTTGGCGAATTCATCAAAGACAAGAAGTCAAGAAATTATCATAGTTGTCTAGAATTTTAGAAGTAACCCATAGAATTAGAATAGCTTTGCAAATTAGGAGTAGTTCCCTTAAATTTTTTTCAAACACTTGTGGGTATTCAAAAGGAAAGAGGGAATCCCCGGAGTTGAACCTGCAAGGTTCAAGGCTAGACTTGTGGCTAAGGGTTTTTCGCAAAAGGAGGGAATAGACTACAATGAGGTATTCTCACCAGTTGTGAAGCATAAAACTATTCGGGTTCTTCTAGCCATGGTTAGTACTCTTCATCTCTATCTAGAACAGTTAGATGTTAAGACTGCTTTTTTGCATTGTAATCTAGAGGAACAGATTTACATGTCATAGCCTGAGGGATTTATTGATTCTGAGAATGAAGACCATGTGTGCTTATTGTAGAAGTCCTTGTATGGTTTGAAACAGTCTCCTAGACAATGGTATAAGAGGTTTGACTCATTTTATGTTTCTCATGATTTTGCTAGAAATCAGTATGATAACTATGTGTACTCTAAGAAGTTGTCTGATGGTTCATATATATATTTGCTGCTATATGTTGATGACATGTTGATTGCAGCCAAGGATTTGGCTGAGAGTAATAGCCTGAAAGCTTTGCTAAGCAGTGAATTTGAGATGAAGGATTTGGGTGCAGCTAAAAAGATTTTGGGTATGGAGATTTGGAGAGATAGAAAAGTAGGTTTGTTGTATGTATCTCAACAGAAATACATCGAAAAGGTTCTGCAATCTTTTCAAATGGATAAAGCCAAACCGGTTAGTACCCTTTTAGCTGCACATTTTAAACTTGATGCTAGTGCTTTACCTAGTTCTAATGATGAAGTTAACTGCATGAGTAGAATACCATATTCTAGCGCAGTAGGTAGCTTGATGTATGCTATGGTTTGCACTAGGCCAGACTTAGCTCATGCTGTTAGTGTGGTTAGTAGGTTTATAAGAAATCTTGGTAAAGCTCATTGGGAGGCTGTTAAGTGGATTATGCGATATTTGAATGGAACGAAGAATGTCTGTTTGGTTTATGGTTCTGATGGTAATTCTGGATTGATTGGTTATGCTGATTCTGATTATGCTGGTGACCTTATTAAAAGAAGATCTTTAACATGTTATATCTTCACCCTGTATGGTTGTGCTATTAGTTGGAAAGCAACTCTTCAAGCAACTGTTGCTTTGTCTACTACTGAGGTAGAATATATGTCATTGACTGAAGGGATTAAAGAAGGTATGTGGTTGCATGGTCTTGTTGATAGTTTGGGTTTGAATGTTTCGAAGCCTATTATTTATTGTGATAGTCAGAGTGCTTTGAGTTTGGCGAAAAACCCTATGTATCATGAAAGATCAAAGCATATTCATGTTAGATTGAATTTTATTCGTGATGCTTTGGATAATAAGGTGGCCACTATAGAGAAGATTCCTACAGCTGATAATCCTGCAGTCATGTTGACGAAGCCATTGACAACTGAGAAGTTCAAGCATAGCTTGGACTTGGTAAATGTTCGCATAGCATGAAGCCCTTAGGGGCTTGATTGGCAGAGAGGGAAGCTTGGCTTATTTTGGTGATTTGGTAAACTTAAGTCAAGGTTGAGATACTTCAATTGGGTTATGTAGAATTCAAGTCAAGGTGGAGAAATGTTATTTGTGCCTGGAATTCTTGTTAACCCGGTCCAAATTGTGACCCGACCCGATATTTGTGGAGTTACGAATTTTGTTGATTTTTTCCTGGAGGTATGGATTAGTTCTCCTAGTCCAAATAGGGACTAAATACCCTATGTTTATATAAAGGGTCTATCTGTGGTATTCTTGATGTATCGTTTTTCTCCCAAATTAATAAGAATTTCTCTCTGCCCGTGGACGTAGATCAAATTGATCGAACCACGTAAAATCTTCTTGTTCTTGTTTATTGTTTATCGCAACAGAATCTTCAAATCTTCACTCCAAATTGCTAAGTTCATATTTGTGTAAAAAGTCATCAATTTAGCTCCAAAAATAGTGAAAAACAACAAGTTTCCACCTTTCTTCTCTTCAAGACCTAAAAATACAAATACTTACAAAATAGGGTTAAATTCCACATAAAAATAGCAAAAAGCATAGGAAAATGATCATAAAAATAGGGTCTATTTTGGCTCGATCATAATTTCCCCCACACTAAACCTTTGCTAGTCCCTAGCAAACTAATACAGAAAAACCAAGAAAATAAACCCTAAACTAATGCAAATAAAGATTCCACTTTCGTAGGTGTACGGCGGCACTTAGCACGTGACGCAAGCCATTTAAACCTGAGACCGTTTATTAGGTGTTTGGAGCTGTCGCAACGTGCGGGTCCGGGGTCCGAACCCTACCACTGAACGACTTAAATTCGAGCTACGGAACTAAGGGAGTCACCACTAATCTTTTTTAACCTAGGTGTGATTAGCCACCTATCACATTATTAAGCCTAATGTAAACCTAAGCTTGGCGAAGGTAACACTAAACCTAATAAACGGTCTTCTAACCAGAGTCTAAGGTTCGGGGGTCGGGTACCCGTGGGGAAGGATTAGCACCCCCACGACGCCCGTCAAAAGACGGCACTGACTAGTCTAGACTTGACTGTGGTTTTCTATTATTGGTTGTTTTTATCTTTAAATATTTTCATGCCATTTGACTCTTTTATTAACTAACATACTCCTCTCTCCTTTGAACTACTATTTTTTTACTAATTATCTTTCTCTTACTGGTTACCATTTTTACTTCTTTTACTGAATACCATTTGTTACTCTTTTTTACTTATTACCATTTTTTACTCTCTTTCTACTGATTACCCCTTTCACTTTACTGATTACTATTTACTCTTTACCATTTTACTTTTTACTGATTACTCTTTACTTTTTACCACTTTACTGTTTACTGATTACCATTACTTTTTACTATTTTACTCTTTGCTGATTACTCTTACTCTTTACCATTTTACTCTTGACTGATTACTCTTTACTTTTTACTATTTACTGTTTGCTGATTACCATCATTTTTTACCATTTTACTATTTACTGATTACTCTTTACTTTTTTCTCTTTTTATCTTAATTACTAAATACCATCTTTTGACCTTAATTACTGATTACCAATTTACTCTTTACTTTTTACTTTACTAATTACTATTTACTCTTTTACCATTTTACTTTTTACCGATTACTCTTTATTTTTCATCATTTTACTCTTTACTGATTACTCTTGACTCTTTACCATTTTAATTCTTACTGATTACTCTTTACTTTTTACTATTTTACTTTTTACTGATTACTCTTTACTCTTTACCATTTTACTTCTTACTTCTTACTTCTTACTAATTACTCTTTACTTTTTACTATTTTACTTTTTACTGATTACTCTTTACTCTTTACCATTTTACTATTTGTTGATTACTCTTTACTGATTAGTACTAATTACCATTACTTTTTACCATTTTACTTTCTGCTGATTACTCTTTACTCTTTACCATTTTACTTTTTACTGATTACTCTTTACTTTTTACCATTTTACTTTTTACTCTTTTTAACTTAAATACTAAATACCATCTTTTAACCTTAATAATTTATTACCATTTTACTCTTTACTGAACTATTTTACTCTTTGAACTTAATTACCGATTACCATTTTACTTACTGAACTTAATTACTAATTACCATTACTTTTTACTATTTGTCTATTACCATTTTGCTTTTCTGACTAACCCCAATTTCTTTCTTCTCTTTTTGGATTTTTCTGTTATGATTCTTAATTTACCAATGTACTAAACTCTGAAATGCATGGATACACATGATGCTTGAAATTCCAGTTAAATGCAATTTTTACCAAGTGGTTATACGAGAGGCATCATTTGGGCACCTTCCACTTGATTGGTAAGACCCCCAAATAAATGCCTCAAGCCTAGGAAATTCGGGTTAAAATGGACAACACTGTCAACATTTCAACTGATTATTCCATCATCGGAATCCATTTACTTTTTTCAAATGAGCATGGCATCAACAATATTTAAGGAAATTTAAAATCCATGTCATGACATAATTAGTAATGTAAAGAAGCATAAATGTAGAGTAAACATGAATGCACATGAAACCTACTTATTTCCTAAGTTCAAAACTTATTTCATTAAACCTATATTGATTAAACCATTGAGCCCTTAAGCTCAAAGCACAAAGCCCAAATAGAAGAAAACAAAGACCCAATGATATTCAAGGCAAAGCTCAAAATAATAGACAAAATAAACAAGGTCCACTTAAATGATAAGGCCCAAGAGAGACCTCTAAAGCCCAAATACCAATATTCACAAATTCTAATTTTTGCTAATTACTAAAAGAAAGGCAACTTAAATTCTAAATCTTTTCACTCTTAATCTTAAGGACCCAATCTCAAATTTAAGCTCAAGCAACTTCACTATATTCCAAGTTCTATTTTTTTTTAAAATTCACATGACAATAATAGGTTGCAACCTACTTTATTTTGGATTAATTATGAAAACTATGAGCTAATTAATTCTAACCTTTTTCTTTCTTTTTATGATTTTTTCAATTTTTAGTAATTACTAAGATTTAAGCTAAATTACTAAATTAAATGAAACCTACTCAATTATTGGAGAATTAGACTAACCTCCTAAATTTGCCGACACATTAAACCTTAGATTAACCATTTGAACCTAAAACATACACTAAACTGGACCTAAATACTCAAGACCAAGTACATAATGTAAAGCCCAATCATAAAAAAGAACTAAAAACCCAAAGGTAGAGATTACCGAATTGAATATGGGACAACCCGACCGGGTCATGGGGTGGAGCTTAGGGTTTAGTATAAAACCTAACTTTTTCTTCTCTTTCCAAAGCCTTCTTCTCCTCTTCTCCTTGCGCCGCCTCCCCTCCACCATGGATTTTACCTCCACCGTCGATGCCGCCCTAGACCACCGCGCCGGGTCCTCGTCAGAGCTCGAAAGAAGCTCAAACTCACCAGATTTATTCCTTTTTCCTTCCTCGTTCCAAATCTGGTCCTAGTTTTCTGAAACAGTGCCTCGAAGCGCCCCGAATAGCCTCAAACCGAGCCGGCTTTAGCTCCTCCGATCTCCACCACCCACCATCGGATCAGCCTTGTTTTCAGGTATGTGGTTCCCCTCCGTTTGCTCCCTCTTTTCACAGTTTGATTCTTTGAGATAATTCCTAGAACTTAAAAGCCCCAAAACTATCCTATGCCGACACCTAAAGCTCCAAATCCCCCTTATTTTGACTTGAACTAAGCTACTTCACCTTCTTCCTTGAACACTTAATTTCATTCCACCAAACGAACCTCCAGATCCCAAATCTAAACCTCTGAAACCTAACCTCTTTCCTCTTCAATACCCATTCTAAAATCTTCTGCTTTCCCCCTTTTTTTTTTAGTTTTGTATTTTTTGTGTTGCTGTAAAAAATGAAGAACTAAGAACCATAGAGAGATTTTTCTATTCACCGGCTCCTCCTTTTTCCCAAAACTATCCCTCTTCCCCTTGAAAATGTTATATTTAAAGCCCTCAAGATTTCCTTCTCACCGTAGATACTAGGTTGTATTTTCTATCTTATGGTCCTCCATCTTTCGCAATTTCTCTGATTTATTCTTTTTGTGCTAATTTGCTCCCCTTATCCTGTATGCAGGTGTCACTTCCTTGTTAAAGCCGTGTGAGGACCATCTGGGGAAACCAACAATCTTCAGGCGGTTTTTGTTTGAAGGAAACCATGTGAAAATACCACGGTTTTGGTATATTTGCTCTCTCTCTGTTTGTCCTTAGCTTATTTTTGTCTATTTGTTAATTTGCTTCTCACGTGTGTGTCTCTCCTTGCGGGTGAAAGCTATCAGCTTGTCTTCACACGTTTTATTTGCTGAGCTGGACCAATCAGAGCCAATGAAATTGAGACCATGAAGCTTTAAGCCTATCAAGTTTAGTAGCACTAGGTGATTTTCTTTCTCTGTTGTAGTCCTTTGCTTTGGCCATTCCTTGTTAACAGCCTCTTGAACCTTCACCATGCTTCACTGTGGTTCGGATCATTGTTTGAGAATGCCCTGTTATTGCTTACTCTGCTCTGGGATTCTGCTTGTTGAATTGGCCATGCTTAAATGAACTAAGTTGGTCTTTTGCCATTCTGAATTTGTCTTTGATTTTCCTGTAATCCTATGAATTTGATTACGCCTGCTAATTTATGCTAAATGCAGTTGATGAATTGACCATGAACTTAGAATGCTTGCTAGCATTGAATGCATATTGAAAATGCCTTATGAATGTTATGAATTTGATTCGATGATGTATGCTGAAACTGAGGAAATGGGCAAAAGAGAAACTGCCCTTAAATCTAATTGTGATGAATGTTCTGTTGAGCCTGATATCCTATCTTTTAATTTCCTGCTTGCTAGGATGCTTGATGTGAAATGCTTTCTAATTGTAAAATGTTTATATGAATGCTTTTTTGTGTAATGTTGCTGCAAATGTGTATGAGAGTGTTGGGATGACTAGCTATATGCTTGATGGTAACTAAAAGAAATGCTTTACAGTAGCTAAAAAGTGCTTCCTGATTTGTCAATGAGTTGGTTTGTAAAACAGCCCTGAAAATGCTACTAACTAGTGCAAAAGGTAGTTGAATATGCATGCTTGTGGTGAAAAATGTATGCTGCCTGAGCTTGACGAATTGCGGTCCATATATGTATGGTGTTCTGAATTTGAATGCAGTGCAATGAACTTAGAATGCAATTGGATTCTACTCCCTATGTGAATGGTTGTTAGTGTCTAAAATGCTAGAACAATCGTAATGAATGCATGACCTGTTTCAATGTGACCTTATGGGCTACCAACTTTGTTTCAGTGAGACTGAAATTGTAACGTGAAAATGTTCTCATTGTGAGTGTAGCGAAATGAGTCTATGTGCAATGCATTGCATGCTTAAAAATGTAGTAATGAATATGAATGCTCATGGTGATGAAATTTGTATAAGAGTACTGTCGTGTGGCAAGCTTTAGAAGAGCTTAATGAAGACTAGAACCGAAGAAGGCAAGAGAGAATGTGGAAAACCATGCCCGTAAATGATGGAAGAAAATGCAATGGACCTATGCATATGTCTTAATGTAAAAATGCATGCTGGGATTTGGGTGTCTCATGTATGGGAATGTATATGCTCTATTTATACTTGAACCTGTTAAAATACTCTTCATTGTGCTTTGTCAGGTGGATGTATGTTAAGTGGGGAACTTGCTGCTATTGGTGATATGCAGTGAATGAAATGCTCGCAAACAGTATGTGGAAATAGCAATTAATGCGCAATGAGTGAATGTGTATGGGCAAAAAAAAAATGCTATGTATAGATGCAATGGGAAACAGAGCTGTAAGAGACAAAGGAGAGAGCCGAATCAAACTGAGGGTATCCAAATTGAGAGAAACAACATTCTTTGCAATTTCCAACTTTGTAATTTTCTGAATCAATCTACAAATGCAAATGCAAAGCTATCCCTTTTTTGTATTTTGTAATAATGGTGCTGCAAATTATTTATTATCAAATGAAAATGCAAATGCAAATTCTACTTAGATGCAATTTTTACTCATGCAATGTGAAGAATTGGTCCAATTAATATGAGCCAAATTAGATTCGAATGATGATTCCATATAAATTACTAAAATAAATGGCCAAGGTAAATCATAAAGCATGTGCAAATGCAATTACAAATAAAGTTACAGATTGAAATGTTTTTGGGCTTTTCAAGCTTGCAAACTAAAATACAACCAAATACTAATTAGAAAAGACTTACTAATTAAACTATCCTGCTAAAATGCTGAAATGAACTGTCAATTAGGAAAATGACCAAAAATGCTCCCCTAATGCCAATTAAGAAATAATTTAGTCTGAATTAAAGGATATAGGCCAAAAATAGGTGTCTACAGGTGTTATGTCACCTGAGGGTTTTCTTAACTAGGACGATACCCACAAACATGTTTAAGACTGGCTTAATAGACTCATGGGTTAGTGAAAAACTATAAACATACATTGGTTCAAAGGCTTTAAAAACCATTTTCGAAAAAATCAATTTTGAGTGCATACATATATCAAGGATCAATTCAATCATGAAATTAGAATAACAAAGAACAATAAGAGCACTTAACTCAAAAGATCCAGAAATAGCAAGCATCTTTATTCTTAAGTAACCATAATTAAAGTAGTTCTAATCACTTATCATTCATCACATCCTATAACTACTTCTTCCTATAAGCTTGAGTCTTCATCTTTATCTCCATTACTCAAAGGAATGCACATCATGGATACAAATCAAGGGTTTTTGTGGGTTACAATGATTTTCAAAGGGTAATTAGTTTTTAGAAAAGTGAGGTTACTAACCTCGAAATGCTCATTATTAGGGGTTACTAACACCCTTTATTTTTTTATTTTGAGGCTACTAGCACTCTAGAAGGACTCCTATTTTTCAAAAGAGGGACAATATTTCTGCAAATCCATGTCTCTTATCCTCTTCCCAAGGGTTACTAACTCCTTTTGTTTAAAGAGAAGTGTGACAACAATGGATTGATTTTTTTATTTTTTTTAATAGCGAAATACCTCTTCTCCTCTTTCATGAAAACACTTCTTTTTATGAAAACATTTTTTAACTACCCTTTTATATAAATAGTCCCCCACACTTATTCTTGACATATCCATAACATACTTTCATAAGTATAATTTCAATAAAAATTAAACACAAGTTCTAGAAATAGGTAATCATAGAAGTAATCAACAATAAATTCTTATCACAAACTCTAATTATACCTAATTCTAAGAAGTAAGATATCATGCTATAAATCAATCAATGAATAAAACATTCTTAAAAATTCTAAGCATTCATCAATCATAAATCAAATCAATAACTCAATATATGCATGTAAGTCAAAATTTTCAAAATTTTCGAAAACTTTTATGCAAAATTTCTATGCATGTTGCATGTAGACTCTCTATTAGACTCTCTCCCCCACACTTAAAAGACACATTGTCCCCAATGTGAATGCACATGTGTGCTGTGTGCCTCATAAGTGTAATGACTAAATAGATGTGCTAACGAAAGACTTGACTCACAAAGAAAGTGTCGACCCAATCAAGCAATTCAAAGCATCAATCATAGCATTCATAACATATGAGTCATAATTAAGATCTAAATCAAGCATAGAAAACATAGAAAAGAAATACAAACAACTAATTCAAATCAAGGAATAGGCGATCATTCAAAGCAATAATCACTCAAAGCAAAACAATGCAAATAAAAAGTAAATGGAGATAAGTTTAAGAAAGCTTCTCTATTTATGTGTCACGATCTGATGCATGCATGACCGGTGGCGGCTCGGATGTGGCCGGTGATGGCACGATGATAGCCTGCGATGACTCGGCTATGGCCGATCTTGACCAGGTCTGGCGCACATGGGGCACGGGTTGCCAGGCCATAGCAGGGCTAGCTGACTTGTGCGGCTCAGGCATGGCCGGTCATGGCCGGCCAAGCTAGCTATGTTGGCTCGATCCTAAAAAGAAAAATAAAAAGAAAACTAAAAAGAAAATTAATATGTTAGTAAATTCTTGGGTTGCCTCCCAAGCAGCGGCTTTCTTTAATGCCTTTGGCTAGACTTTCCTTCATCTCCCTTTGTTAGGGTGGATCATACCACTCTGTAGACACCCATTTTTGTCCTATATCCTTCAATGTAAATCAATTCATGTCTTAATAGGTATTAGGGTCACCATTTCAAGCATTCTCACAATAAGGGCATTTTAGTCATTTTAAGTCTAGGGGCATTTTGGTCATTTTGAGGTCCACTTTTAGTTTAGGTTAGCTAACTCATATTTAGGCTTAGATGAGCTAATTCATTTTTAGTCATCTAGATTGCATTTGAAAAAATCAAAAATATCTTGATGTGCATTTCGACTTTTTTTTTTTTTGTGCATATTTCCATTAGGAATTTAGTAGTTTGCATTTCAGTCATGTAGCTCAAATATAATTTCATTCATGTAGTTCCAATCTAATTTAATTAACTAATTGAACATTACCTAAATAGAATTGCATTCCCAGTAGGTAAATGTGGCAACGACACTTGATTAAGAAATAAATACAAAATTGGTTTTCATTCGGTTTGGGTTTAAATCAATGAAAGGAAATCAATAGGAGTTTACATTTTCATTTTTTGCACGTTAGAATTAAGGCATTTGCATCTTCATCTAGTAGTACAATAAGGCATATTAGAATTAATGCAATTACATCACACTCTTTCTTTAGTTTCATGCATATTACATCACTTTTAAGTACATCAATCTAAGCATAGACTTTAACATAAATAAAGGGCAATGAGTTAAATGTCTTTGCTACATTGAAAGGTGGGAGAACAAAGCATTTAATTTACAACACTTGCTCAAGATGTTATCCCCTCTTACAATGTCATTACATCATCCAAAGTAGCTTACATGGGATTTTCCTAAAAATAAAGTAAAAAATGCAAGTTAGAAGCAAAGTAAGATAGCCCAAGCAAATTGCCAACAGCACAGTTCCGGAAAGGTGAAAATTTGATTACCTTCGAGAGCTTGAACGGAAAAACTTTGTGAACGAAAGTCATAGAGGACTCTTGGGGCTTCAGTTTCAGCACAAGAATGGCGGGATTCGGATTTGGGATGGAGGAGATATGGGCCCCGCAGTCCAGGCCTCCAAAAATTGCAGAAATTCTGGACAGCAATCGCAGCCGGAGTAGACTTCAAATTTGGCACCCAATATGACTCCGTTTGACAAAGTGATCTTCATGGAAGTTGAAGAACACTCTCCAAGCTTTTTCCAGCCTACAAGAACATAGTAATTGGAGGTAAATTGAAAGAGTTATGACTTTTCAAAGTCGGCTGCCAAAAATGACTCAAGCAGCAAGCAAGCAAGCATTTTGTTTGGACAAATTGGCAAGGAAATCAAGTCATTTTGAAGGCAAGCCAGTTTCCAGGATCAGCAAACACACAAAACCCATGGATTGGGATGGTTTCAATTAAATGGACACATGGCAACATCAATGTACAGGGAAGAGATCATATTCTCCAATAAAGCCAACCTGAGATCAAAACACACGAACTGGCAGCACAAAAAGGACAAAAAGAGCAGAGCAAGGATCATACCGAAATGGTGGTTGCTTTCATCCCCTCAATGCCAGCAAGGATGTCCTTCACACGCCTAGCAATAAGAGTAACCTGCAAGGATGATGGTTCACACGTGAGAAAGAAAATTGATGAAAAATAATGAAGGAAAGGGAGAGGAAGTTTCATGACTGGCCAGCTCATTTCCTCTCACGCGTTTTGCAACAAACTTCACCTGAAAAGGACAAAATAGGGATTAGAAGCCAAAAGGGGTGAAATTGTTTTTGGGAGGGTGAGATAAAAAAAGAACCGATAGTGAGGATTACTAGATTCGGGAGGCTATATATTCAACATTTTCTTTCAGTAAAGGGGGGGGGGGGGCTCAATTCACGGAAAAAGTTTTTGTTCTAAGGGTTCTTATCCGCCAAAGTCCAGAGTTCTAGTTTTACAGCAAGAAATACGCGAAAAACCAATCAGACAAAGATCAAAACTAGTGAAAATATGATACCTTTTTCGATTCCATGGAATCTCGAGTTTCTTGAGCCTCCATCCTCTTATTTTTCTCACTGTCTAGTAAAGTTTCAGGGGTTACTTTTGGGGTTCGAAGCTCTCGTTTTGGGACTTTGTTTCTTATTTTTGCTGAATCGGTTTGGGGCTTTTGTTTAGTGAGTCTATAGGAGCCAAATACCGGAGTTTGGAGTTTGTGTTGGCAGTGGTTTCCGTCAGGGAGGTAGAGGAAGGTTTCGGGTCAACCTTTTTGTTACTTTCGGTGGAGTTTTACGGTTTGGTGTTTGGTATTAGCGAAAAATAGGTGAAAGGAGGGATCTTTAGGTGATTTAGGATCTTTAAGTGAAGAAGAAGGGGGCGAGTGGCGCTGCATTTAGTGAGAGAGCAGGGAAGTGAGTCGAGGGAAGAGAGCTTAAGCCGGCAATGATAGACGATGGAGGAAGGCAAAGAGTGGCAGCGGTGGCTTTAGGAGGAGCGGCGCTACTAGCTAGGGCTCGATGGTGAGGAAGAAAAAGAAGGAGAGAAAAGAGAAAGAGGAAACGAGAGGAGGAAAAAGAAAATAATAGTGAAACGCGCCGTTTAGTTTAAGTGCTGACTCGGACCCGACCCGAAACGGGTACCCATCAACCCAACCGGCCAAGCCCATTTTTCAAGTTGGTATAATTCTCTTACTTGGGCTGTTATACATCTTATAGTGTGGGCCTTTATTTGTTAACTGCATATGGGCCATTAATTTTCTTTTTTGCATTTAGTCTTAGGCTTCAATTAGATTAAGGTTTAATCTGTTAAGTTAACTTAGAAAAAACTAGTTTAATAATTGAATAGAGTTAATTAAAGTTGCTAAATTAGATCCAATTTTAGAAAAGAATCGAAACTAAAAAAAAATCAAGAAAAATAAGTGATTAAGCATTTGCATTCATATATAATTTTCTTTAAATGTCGCAATTGCCACGTTCATGAGACTCCTAAATTAAAGAGACTCCCGTGATGGGAAAGGCGGGCGGCTTATTCATGCGTGTCTAAGTTTGCTCGCCTTCTCCCGGAGGCTTGGAAATGTCCGGAGACCGTTTACCATTTATTGGGAGGCGATCAAAGGCATTCCTCGTATAATTAGTGGGTAATTAAAATTGAAATCGGATTTTCATGCATCATGTGCATCCATGCATTGCGGGACTAAATTCAGTGATTAATCAAAGAATAAAATTTAAAAGAGATCAAGATCAAGATGTAAGAAGTAAGGAAAGGTGAATCAGTAATAAGCAACTTAATTCAGGGTAATTAAGCAAGTCAGTAATAAGTAACTTAATTTAGGGTAATTAAGTAAGTCAGTAATAAACTTAATTCAGGGTAATTAAGTAAGTCAGTAATCAACTTAATTCAGGGTGATTAAGTAAGTCAGTAATAAACTTAATTCAGGGTAATTAAGTAAGTCATTAATCAACTTAATTCAGGGTAATTAAGCAGGACGGTTAGTAACTTAATTCAGGGTGATTAAGCAGGTCAGTTAGTAACTTAATTCAGGGTAATTAAGTGAGTCAATAGTTAACTTAATTCAGGGTAATTAAGTAAGGGTAATTAAGTTTAGTAAGAAGCAGAGATTAAGGAAAATAAAATGGCTTAATTCAGGGTAATTGAGTCAGTTAAGAATCGAAGAAGGATAATCAGCAATAAGGGCTTAATTCGGGGTAATTGAGTCAGTTAAAAACGAAAAGAGAATTAGTTGTTAACAAATTCCAAAAAAGAAAGAATAAAAACCCTTTTCGAAAATTAAAAAGAGTTTGTGC
The DNA here is from genome assembly GCA_001974805.1 of Corchorus capsularis. Lineage (NCBI taxonomy): Eukaryota > Viridiplantae > Streptophyta > Magnoliopsida > Malvales > Malvaceae > Corchorus > Corchorus capsularis. The sequence goes on from AWWV01007021.1 coordinate 16,483, forward strand.
TTGCATTTGTTCTGTTTGGTTTTTCGAAAGACAAAAATCAATTAATCAAAAAAAGTCTTTTCTTCTCGAAGTTTTCAAAAGAAGGGAAAGTTCCCGACAAATAACAGTTTTCAATGAAAATAATTGTTTTAAAGGTAAGTTTTAAAGAAAATCCTCCCATGAGGAGCCCAAAAAGAGAACAAAATAGAAAACGGGAAAAGTTCCCAACATTCCTTTACTTCAAAATCCAAAATCTATTTGTGATTATTTATTTTCTTTGCAAGGTTAATAAAAGCTTTTAGTGGCATGAAAGGACTTAAGTACTAAGAATAGAGACAACCAATAATAGAAACCCATAGTTAGTTCTAGACTAGTCAGTGCCGTCTTTTGACGGGCGTCGTGGGGGTGCTAATCCTTCCCCACGCGTACCCGACTCCTGGACCATAGAATCTCTGGTTAAGTAGACCTTATTAGGTTTAGTGTTACCTTTGCCGAGCATAGGTTACTATTAGACTTAATAATTGGATAGGTGGCTAATCACACCTAGGTTAAAAAAAAGATTAGTGGCGACTCCCGTAGTCCAGTTTCGTTTTAAGTCATTCAGCGATAGGGTTTGGACCTCGGACCCGGATGTTGCGACACACTCCAAAGCATAAAGCAAGTATGATGGTATAGGAAGAGTATGAGCACATAAATATGAAAGCGAAAAGAAGAGATAAGAAAAGAAATCACCAATTGTGTTGAGGACGACTCCATGAATGGCTAGGAATGACAATGCCATCTTTGTTGCCGTGAGAGGTTGATGCAATAGATGCTTTCGGCATTGATTAGCATTGTTCTCATCTCACCTTTTGAAAGTGTCCTCGTGTTGGCAAATCTTTTTGTCCTCCAGAAAGAATTGATTCATGTTGATCTCCTCAAAGTAGTAAGACTCAAGTAGCTTGTTAATTCCCAAAAAGTCTCGATCTTTATGTTCCACAGGGTGGTTAGCAACAAAATTCAACACACTTAATTTTTTCAGCTTAGGATGTTCAAGTTGCTCATCGTCTTGTGGTTCATCTTCTGGCTTGGGAAGGGTTGGAGGAGAAGATGAGGTGATGTCCATCTTGATATCTTCTTTCGATGCTTCTGATTCTGCTGGCACAATCTTGGAAACCTCCTTTGGTAGAGTTGGTTCAGATTGGACAGGTTTCTCCCATGATGATGTCGCCTTGATCGATGCCTCCTTTGTGCTTTTGGCTACCGCTTCTTCAATTATCATATTTTGCTCCTCAAGAGTTTTTGAAAAGAAAGATTCACTATGCATATGAATTCAACCACTGACTATTTCTATCTTGTACTTATCAAAAGGTTCTAGATTAGAATAGAAATACCCAATAAGGATTTGCTCCGAATACCCATGGTTTGGATGGCTATCGCATATTTTGTTGAATCTCTCCCAATATTGGTGCAAGTGCTCTTCTGGTAATTGCTCACAATCGTCAAATTGTTCTTGGTCATGGATCATCCGCAATTTTGCTTCATGCTCCGTAAGAGTCTCTTGTTCTCCACTAGCGGCAACGTTTGTGGCTCGATTTGAGTGAGGCAAACCATCGTAGAAACTTGGAAGTAACTCCGCTTCAGGTAAATTACACTGAATATAAAACTCGCATATTGCACTGTATCTTTTCCAATATTGGTACCAATGTTCACCAGGCAATTGTCGACAAGAAAGAATCTCCTCTTCATCAGAACACTCCATTGTTTTTCGCTTCATCGTACCTCTTTCTTTTTTTTTTTTGAGAAAAACAGATTCTCCAAGAAAAATTAGTAGTAAAAGTTCTTAAACAAAAATAAAAATTAAACACATAAAACAAAGGAAAATATATTTTTTTTCAGAAAACGCAAACCCCAAATTTTTTATTTTATCGCAAATCGCAATATTTTTTTTTAGAAAAACGTAAAAAGAAAACTTCTAGAGCAGATTAATTTATGGATCTATTCACTTCCGCTTCCCCGGCAACGGCACCAAAATTTATGATCGGTCGTCAGCAATCATAAAAATAATCGCCGCAAAAACCTAACTAAGTAGATAGGGCAAGCAGGGGTCGATCCCACAGAGAAGGGGAATAAACTTATCCAAAGAGTAAATCTTTTCTAGAATTTAGTTTTAAAACAGAAAATAGAGGGTTAAAAAGATTAATTATAAGAAATCAAACTAACTAAAACCAAAGCAAAATAAATTAAATCTAGATCTATAGCAATTTATAAAGAAAACAATAATTAAAAGGCATACTTCTTCTCAGTGATAGAATTCAATCAAATTAACTATGGATCCTTGATTTAAAAGATGAATCCAATATTTTATTCTTGATGATCCCTGTTCTAGGAAAATCCCAACATGTATATTAGATAAGATTTCTCTTCCGAGCTTAAACTATCCCTTTTATTCTTTTCGCAATTAATTTCCCTTCCGAGCTTAAGAACCACTAAAGAACAAAGCATTAAGAACAATTATTTTTCACACATGCTTAAAATAAAACCAAACTCATAGCAGGTTACCCCGGTACAAGGTTTATTGTCCTAATTGACCGTTTTCCAGCGCATCAATTTTGTTACCTCACAATCAAACTCGAGCTTCCACCCTAAGTTCGATTTAACTATAGATTCATTCAATTACATCATTAGTGGCCACATAAATGAATAATTATCAAGATCATAAAATAAAACAGAGATCAATAAACTATCAATCAAGAACAAACATCAAATTATAAGCACACAAATCTCATCATAATCAATTGATTGAAATCACCAAAGGATAAGAAGTATTAAGAATTTAGCTACTCACGGATTTAAGAAAATCCATGCGAGGTATAAGAAAACTTACAAAACTTTGAAGGCAAAATCCTCCCCTTGAGTAACCTAGGGTTGCCGCCCCTCTTTATGCAAAGAGAGGGTATGGCACCCTTAGCCTAAAACTAGAGAAGAAAAACTAGAATATTTTCTAAGAAAAAGATGATAGAGAATTGTGTGGGATTGGGTTACATAAATTGGCTATTTATAGTGGAAAAATAACCTAAAGACTCCAATCATACTTAGGATAGGACTCTAGGACGTTCTAGGGACTGACTTGGTCTCCAAGTTGGATTAAAAGTCTTTCTAGAGCAAAATCCTAGTGAAAATAGGATCCTGAAAAATTCTAGAATTGTGCAGAAACTTCGACAGCAATTTCGGGCTTGATGATGGTAGACTTGGGCTTCAGTTTTCAAAGGAAAGTTGTAGATATCAGAATTAGCTTTCCAACGGCTACTCACGGGCCTAAAACAAACTTCTGAGCAGAAAGTTATGGCCTTTTTACCGACACTGCGGTGAATCCTAATCCAACTAGGATTGGTATCGGGATTTTGCGGGATTTGGATATTTCCTTGGATATGTGTGGCACAAATTGGGATTTTAACTCCAATTGTGGGCTTATATGGGCTGAGTATTATCTCATATAAAATATCCAAAATTCCTTAGCTTCCGGGCTTGTTCTCATTCCTTTGCAATTAAGCTCCAAATCTTCAATTCTCGCTTCTTGAAATAATTCTTCAATAATCTTCAAATACGAACTTCGAATCTTCAAATCTTCACTCCAAATTGCTAAGTTCATATTTGTGTAAAAAGTCATCAATTTAGTTCCACAAATAGTGAAAAACAACAAGTTTCCACTTTTCTTCTCTTCAAGACCTAAAAACACAAATACTTACAAAATAGGGTTAAATTCCACATAAAATAGCAAAAAACATAGGAAAATGATCATAAAAATAGGGTTTGTTTTGGCTCGATCAAGGAGAAGAAGAGCAAAGAAGTTAGTGACACTGTTGAAACTGAGAAGACTGCAGAAAAGAAGAAGCAAGCTATCATTCCATCTGATAGCTTAGAAGAAGAAAAAGATGATGATCACAAGTCAACTGCAGACAGCTCATCTATAGGGGACAAATCTAAGAAAGGTGGTGAAGAAGTTGTAGAAGAAAATGATGAAGAAGAGAAGCAAACATTGGAGACTAAAGCCACTAATGCAGAACAGTAGGAAGAAGAAGCTGCAAAGAAGAAGGAAGCTAATGAGATTATTAAGGGAGCCACTAGTGACATGATGCCATGATGACTGAAGAATTGTCTGCTGAAGGTCCGAATAAGAAACAAGAAAATGAAGAATTGGCTATGGAGATCTACAAGATGTTCAAGTCACTCGTAAAAAGGGAACTCGCAAAGGAGGTGTCAAGAAGAAAGCCACTGCAACAATTAAGGTTGCTGGAACAGTAACTAGCAGGGTAACTAGGTCCAGCGTAGCCAAAGAAGCTAAAACAGTTGCAACCACTCCTAGTCCCTCTGGCAGCAAATCAAGATCAGAGTCATCGCAGCAGAAGTCAACTCCCAAAGCCATCATTAACTCAAGCAGCTCTGTGGAAGAAGTTGAAGGAAATGAGAATTAGAATGCATTAGATGCATCAATCATTCTCATTATGCATTCTGAACATTTCATGCATTTCATATGCATTTTAAACTCTACTTTATTTTAAATATTGGTTTGTATTTTGGCATCTGCTGATTGCCTTGGATATTCTGGATATTTGCTTTGAGGTATGTGGATGTCTCTTACCTATCTTATGCTTTATGTTACTATCTTTACTGTGTATATATTTCTGGATTTCTTCTCTAACAGTCTTGTGCAGGAATTTTTAAGCCTTTTTTGCTTATGACAAAAAAGGGGAGAAGAACCATGAATTGAGCTTATTGAATATTTGTTAATATATAAGCTGTGGAATTTATTGCTTTTATCTAAGTGTGTTCAGCATTTGAAAACCAGCATGTTTAAAGGAAACTTTAGCATGCTTGGATGGGGTCGATGGGGAACATGAATTGACTAACTCAGGGGGAGTTTAAAAACTTCATTGGTAAATCTTTCAAGAACCCCTCTTTATTTGGCTGAACTTAACTGTATATATATATATATATGTTAATGCCACTAAAGGGATTTTCTAGAGATTTCTAGTTCTTATCCTACCTATGCCTTTAGTATTCTTTAACATGTTCTGAACTTTATGTAATGCTCTGATAATGATTTAATATTGCTTTGATTATTCTTAAAATAGATGGCATGAACTTAGGGGGAGCTTTAGTTTGATATTCTATTTCCCTATGATAGATTAGCTTATATCTCAAGTCAGGGTTAGTTTTGTCATCATCAAAAAAGGGGGAGATTGTTGAACCCTATTGTTTTTTATTATAACAAAATAATCCCAAATATGTTAGCTAATAATCTACTTAGTGTGCAGTGAAGACTTTAACAGTAGCAAGGTTGAGCATTGTAGACTCTTAAAAAGAAAGCTTCATCAGTGACACTAATGTAGAAATATGCCACAAAGCCTTAGGCGCATGAAGAGCTCAAAGTCTCAAGAAAAGACCATTTGAAGCCAAAGGCAGCAATTCTGGAAGGCAAAGTTCAGAATTAAAGCTGAATAATCAAGCAAGCAGATTGGAAGAATACTCAAGACAAGACAGAATTTTGAAGTTAGAATAAAACTGGAAGATATTAGTGGGATTAATTATCTGGAGATTAAAGTGACTAGCAGCTAGAAGACAAACAATACGGACACGCTGATCGTGTCGTCTATGACCATAAAAATAATCCCCACAATTAACTAACTAGAATAGCTAGGGCAAGTAGGGGTCGAATCCCACAGAGAAGGTTTATGTGATGAACAATAAAAAGATAGAAAGATCTTTTCCAAAAATCAAACAGAAAACAGGGGATTGAATAAATCAATTATAAAGAAAACAATTAAACTAAAAATCAAAGCAAAGCAAATCTAAATCTAAATCTAAAGCAGATTAATAAAGCAAATTAATAAAGCAAACAATAATTATAAAGCATACTTCTTCACCAGTGGTATCATTCAATCAAATTAACTATGGATACTCGATTTAAAAGGTGAATTTCGCATCTTATTCTTGACTGACAACTGATATAGGTTTCCCAACATGTATTGTAGATAAGAGGCCGATTAAAGCTGCAGTTATCCCTATTATTCCTTCAGTGATCGATTACTTTCTTAGGGCTTAAAGACCACTTGAGAACAAAGCATTAAGAACAGTTAATTTTACGCACATGCCTACAAGTAGAACCATACGAAGAGAAATTTCTCGCCCTCCGATAGACAAATACCCATTAAGCAGCGATTAAGCAAACCTAATTTGCCACATACAATCAAACTTGAGTGATTAATTCTAAGCCTGATCTAGCCATAGATCTTCCTCTTACATCGTTAGTGGCCACATAATTCAGATAAGACTCAGAATCATAAAATTATAACAGGGTTTTGACTACTATCATCAAGAACTTAACACAAAATTATAAGTATAGAAATCTCACCATAATCAATTGATTGAATTCACCAAAGGATCAGAAGTATTAAGGATTTAGCTACTCATGGATTTAGGAAAATCCATGAGAGACATAAGAATACTTACAGGACTGGGGAGGAACGATTTCTCCTCCTTGAAACCCTAGGGAGGTCGCACCCCTATATGGCTAGAGATGGTGTCGACTTCTCCCTCTTCTAAAACTAGAGAAAAACCTAAAAACTAAAGAAAGGTAGAAAAAGAGAATTATCTAAAATTTGTAGATTGTGTAGTTGTGTGATTTGTGATATAGGAGGTGGCTATTTATACTAGAGGAATAGGGTAGGACGGTTTAGCCTTTGCTTGTTCTCCAAGTTGGATTAGGTGTCATCCTAGAGTAGACTCCAAGTTAAACCTAAAAACTAAAGAAAGGTAGAAAAAGAGAATTATCTAAAATTTGTGGATTGTGTAGTTGTGTGATTTGTGATATAGGAGGTGACTCTTTATACTAGAGGAATAGGGTAGGACGGTTTAGCCTTTTCTTGTTCTCCAAGTTGGATTAGGTGTCATCCTAGAGTAGACTCCAAGTTAGATGAGAACTATTGAATTTTCTGGAATTTTCTGGAATTGTGCAGGAACTTCGACTTGAATTTCTGGCCTGAAGATGGCAGATCTAGGCTATGCACTTCAAAAGGAAGTTGTAGAGCTCGGAGTTAGCTTTCCAACGGATACTCATGGGCTTAAAACGGACATCTGAGCAGAAAGTTATGGCTTTTCTACGAAGACTGCACTGAAACCGGGCTAATATCGCAAATCTGCGGGATTATTGCGGGATTTGGATATTCTTTTGCATATTAGGCCTATTAATTGGGATTTTAACTCCAATTATAGGTTTATATGGGCTGAGTATATTCCCATATAAATAATCCAAAAATCCTCAACTTCAGGGCTTCTTCTGGGCTTGGCTTCAATCCTTAGCAAATTAATCTCCAAATCTTCAATTCTTTCTTCTTCAATTAATTCTTCAAACCTTCAAAATATCTTCAATCACGAACTTCACATCTTCAAATCTTCATTCCAAATGACTAAATCCATAGTTGAGTAAAAAGTCTCCAAAATAGCTCCAAAAAGAGTGAAAAACAATAAGTTTTCACTTTTCTTGTCTTCAAGACCTAAAAACACAAATACTAACAAAATAGGGTAAAAACACATATAAAAATAGCAAAAAGTATAGAAAAATAGCTATAAAAACATGCATAATTTGAGCTCGATCATAATTTCCCCCACACTAAATCTTTGCTAGTCCCTAGCAAACTAGTGTAGACAAACAAAAAGTAAGATTTAAGATAGTGAATCTTGTTCAAATCTTTTGAAAAACTTTGAATCACATACATATATCAAGGATCAATTCAATTCATGAAATCAGAATAACATAGAATATTAAGAGTATCCAATTCAATAGATCAAGATATATCAAGCATCCTCATTCTTAAGTAACCATAATCAAAGTAGCTTTAATCACTTATCATTTATCACAACTATAACTACTTCTTCCTATAAGCTTATGTCTTCATCTTTATCTCTACTACTCAAACAATTGCATATCATGAATACAAATCAAAAATTTCGCATGGGTTATAATGATTTTCAAAGGGTAATTTACTTAGAAAAGTGAGGTTACTAACCTCAAAGTATTCATGCTTAGGGGTTACTAACGCCCTTTATTTATTTTTGTGAGGCTACTAGCACTCTAGAGGGACAATACTTTTGCCGATCCATGCCTCTTATCATCTTCCCAAGGGTTACTAACTCCTTTTGTTTAAAGAGAAGAGTGACAACAATGGAGTTTTTAATTTTTAAGGCAAAAGATATCTCTTCTCCTCTTGCATGAAAAACACTCTTGTTTTTAAGAAAAAGATTTTTTTTTAACTACCCTTCTAATATAGATAGTCCCCCACACTTATTTTTGACATATTCATAAAATACTCTCATAAGTGTAGTTTCAATAAAAATTAAACACAAGTTCTAAAAATAGGCAATCATAAACATAATAAACAAAAAGCTCATATCACAAACTTCAATTATACCTAATCTAAGAAATAAGATATCATACTATAAATCAATCAGTGAATCAATCATTCTTAAAAATTCCAAGATATCATCAATCAAAAATTAAATCAATCAATCAATATAAGCATATAAAATCAAAATTTTATCAAAATTTTCGAAAAAATTATACCAATTTTATCAATTTTATGCATATAGACTCACTCCCCCACACTTAAAAGATACATTGTCCTCAATGTATTAACAAGTGTGCAAAATCAAAGCAAAAATATGTATGCATCTTTTAAATCCTAATTAACTTATATAGCCTATATCTATATGAATCGCATATCAAAGAAAAAATCAATCAAAGCATTGCAAGAAAAAGATAGGGTTAAAGAAATCTTCTATATTCTCCAAGTATAAGCTCCAATTGGATTTCTTCATATCGATGAAAAGCTCCTTTTTCTCCTTTGGTATGGAAAATCCTAAAAAAAGAAAAGAAAAATTATGGGTTAGTAAAAATAATATTTGGTTGCCTCCCAATAAGCGCCTTTCTTTAAGGTCTTTGGCTAGACTTCCTTAAAGAAGGTTATTCTTCAAGGGTGAAGGAATTTTGGGTGTAGTCCTTCAACAGGTCCTCGATAACTCTACTCTCTTCAATGATTTTGATAGTTTCAAGTTGAATTTTATCAAGACTTGAAAAGATCAAAGCATTAGGCGATGGCATGGTTGTAACTCTGCATTGCGCGGCATAGGCTCGTAGTGGCTCGGTATGGTGCGCGGATAGCATGGCATTGGCCGGGCATGGTGCGCGGACAAGGCCGGGCATGGCTTGGTGGTGTCTCGATAGGAAGCTTGCATGGTCGGTACTAACCGGGCCGGTGGCGCGGCTGGTGCGGACATGGCATGGCATGGCATGGGCGGATGTGCGGAAGGGACGGACAAGGCCGGTCTAAGCTTGGGCGGCTGCGCAACAGAGGCGGACAATGCCGAGCATGGCCGGGCAGGCGGCACGGATGGCGCGGCAGTGGCCTGACTGGGCCGGGCAGGCGGCACGGCACCGGCTGGTGTTGTCTGGACATCTGGCTCGGGTGTGGTCGGGTTAGGCGCGGCAAGGCTTGATGTCGCACAAGCTTGGGATGCCTTGGCCGGTGTTGGCCGGCCATGTGTGGTCGATGGCCGGGTTGCAGCTGGGCATACTGGCTTGTGTGGCACGGGCTTAACCGGGCTAAATCCTTGAGCAGCTTCCTTCGATGTATTGGTTATCATCTGGGCAAAATTCTCCAAAATCTCGTATATGTCAGCAGTGCTGTGATCGAACAGGGGAATATCGATAAGAGTGTCGACAGACAATCTATCAGAAGCTCTTAATCCTTGGTAGAAGATTTGAACCAATCTTCTTTGATCATAACCATGATGAGGGTGAGCAGCACATAGGTTCTTAAACCTTTGCCAAAATTGGGGAAAATTCTCCAATTTACGTTGAAGAATGCTTGCAACTTTAGCTCGATGTTCAAGGTCTATATCTTGCTTCTTAGTTGAATTGCTTGGTTGGTCGATCTTTAGGGGCGGTTGAACTTCTTTGTTGTTGACTTCTAGCTCCTTCTTGGCTTCTTTTTCTCGATCTTTCTTCTCATGGGAGGTTGAAGATTTCGTCCTCCGAGATAATTCTTCAAGGGCATTGAATGCTTTCTCCGGGGTTCTTTCATGCAGTGGTTTAGTACTGAAAGAATCAACAAGAACTCAATCTTTAAGTCCCAATCCTCCATAGAAGAATTGGATTAAAATTTCTTCTTTGAATCCATGATCAGGGCAATCGGCACACAACTACTTGAATCTCCTCCAAAATTGGTGGAAAGTCTCGTTGTAGCGTTGTCGAATGTCCATTATCCTTTGTCTTCCTTTGGAAATCCGATCAGGCTTTGTTGATGAAGAATCTTCAATAGCTCCTTTCTTAACAAACTTAGAACTTATAACATAAACAAAATTGTTAGATTTTAACGGCACTTGAGATGAAATTCTAGGGTGGATGACTTCACCATCGAATTCCATGGTCAATGAACCATTAAACAAATCGATCTTGGTATGAGAAGTCTTTAGGAAAGGTCTTCCTAATAAAAGAGGACATTGATCTTTCGAATACTCCATATCCATGATGAATATGTCGATAGGAAAAATCAGATGTTCAACTTTAATTAAGATATTCTCTAAAACACCTTTGGGATAAACCAAAGATCCGTCAGCTAATTGCAGAACAACATCAGTATTCTTCAATGGACCAAGATTTAAAGATTTGTAGAAAGAATAAGGCATCACGCTTAAAGAAGCACCAAGATCAAGCATCGCATTCTCTATAATACTTCTTCCAATAGAACAAGTAATAGAAAACGTACCTGGATCTTTGCACTTAGGAGGTAAACTCTTTTGAAGCACAGCAGAGACATTAGCTCCAGCGCTTACCTTACCTTGTAATCTCTTCTTGTTGGTACAAAGTTGCTTGAGGAACATTGCATAATTCGGTATTTGTTGAATGGCACCAAGAAGTGGGATGTTGACCTCAACTTTTCGAAATATCTCCAAAATATCTTGATCATCATCTTCTTTCTTTGACTTCTTCAATCTTAATTGAAAAGGAATTAGGTTGGAATCGGTTTTAGAGTTGGTATCGCACACACCTTTTCCTTTGGGTTGAATTATGGTATCATCCTTGTTTGAATCTTCAATCGGCGCAGCTTCTTTGTTGTTGGGTTCATCTTCAATCTTGATTTCAGCAGGCACTTGTAAATCTTCTTTGGTGTAGTTCGGCTTTCCTTCTTCTTGTTGATGTGCGTCATGGTTTGGATAAGGGTCTTGCAACTCTTTTCCACTCCTTAGAGAAATTGCACTGACATTCTCTCCAGGAGGTACCTTTGGTTGTGATGGAATTCTTTGTTGACCTTGTGTCTTGAGATCACTCAAATCATTAGCTAATTGACTTATTTGTTTTCTCATCATCTCCATAGCTTCCTTGATTTGTTGTAACTCAATAGCTTGTGAAGATTGAAAATTAGGTCTTTGAAAATTCATTGACCTTCCTTGAAAATTACCTTGGTTCCCATATTGTTGACTTGGTTGCTCAGGTCTCCAATAAGGTTCAGGCTTCCTTTGATAAGCTCCTTGTAATCCCACGACATTGATTCCTTGTTTGTTGTCTTCCAAAGTCGCACAAACCCTTGGCACACTTGAAAAATTTGCATGGAACAAATTAGTGAGTAAAGCGATTTGTTGATTCGTTTCTTGAAGTTGTTGCTCCAATGAGGTGGAATAGGTAGAAACTTCATTAATTCTTCTTATAGGGCCTTCTCTTGAATAGTCTTCTCGAGATCCAAACTGTTGAGTGTTTGCAGCCATGTTTTCCACTAAAGACCAAGCTTCGGCAGGAGTTTTGTCGATGAAGGCTCCTCCACTTGCAGAATCGATAGAAGATCTGTCAAACGGTAGTAATCCTTCGTAGAAGTACTGGATCAGCAACTGTTAATTGATTTGGTGATTGGGGCAGCTCGCACAAAGTGTTTTGAAACGTTCCCAATATTCATGCATTGTTTCTCCATGGCGTTGCTTAATTCCACAAATCTCCTTCCTTATACTTGATGCTTTGTGTGCAGGAAAGTATTTTTCCAAGAACAGCTTCTTAAGGCTCGTCCAAGATGTGATTGAACCAGTGGGTAGTAGGTACAAACAATCTTTTGCTCGATCCATAAGAGTGAACGGAAAGGTTCTTAACATGAATTGATCTTCAGGAATACCTTGAATACTTGTAGATGCGCAGGCAATCTGGAACTCAGTAAGATGTCGGTGAGGATCTTCTCCAGGCAAACCGTGAAATTTGGGTAAAATCTGAATAAATCCAGATTTAATTTCAAATTTTAGAAAAATCGGAAAAACGAAAAAAACTTTTTCTCTTTTTTTTTATCGACGCAAAAACAATTTTTTTTTATCGACGCAAACCTTTTTTTTTAGAAAAAAATCGGAAAATCAAAAACAAAAAACTAATTTTTGGATCTAATTTCTCTTCACTTTCTCTCAATTCAATTCCCTTCCCCGGCAACGGCACCAAAATTTATGATCGTGTCGTCTATAACCATAAAAATAATTCCTACAATTAACTAACTAGAATAGTTAGGCAAAGTAGGGGTCGAATCCCACAGAGAAGGTTTATGTGATGAACAATAAAAAGATAGAAAGATCTTTTCCAAAAATCAAACAGAAAATAGGAGGATTGAATAAATCAATTATAAAGAAAACAATTAAACTAAAAATCAAAGCAAAGCAAATCTAAATCTAAATCTAAATCTAAAGCAGATTAATAAAGCAAACAATAATTATAAAGAATACTTCTTCACCAGTGGTATCATTCAATCAAATTAACTATGGATCCTCGATTTAAAAGGTGAATTTCGCATCTTATTCTTGACTGACAACTGATATAGCTTTCCCAACATGTATTTTAGATAAGAGGTCGATTAAAGCTGCAGTTATCCCTATTATTCCTTTAGTGATCGATTACTTTCTTAGGGCTTAAAGACCACTTGAGAACATAGCATTAAGAACAGTTAATTTTACGCACATGCCTACAAGTAGAACCATATGAAGAGAAATTTCTCGCCCTCCGATAGACAAATACCCATTAAGCAGCGATTAAACAAACCTAATTTGCTACATACAATCAAACTTGAGTGATAATTCTAAGCCTGATCTAGCCATAGATCTTCCTCTTACATCGTTAGTGGCCACATAATTCAGATAAGATTCAGAATCATAAAATTATAACAGGGTTTTGACTACTATCATCAAGAACTTAACACAAAATTATAAGTATAGAAATCTCACCATAATCAATTGATTGAATTCACCAAAGGATCAGAAGTATTAAGGATTTAGCTACTCATGGATTTAGGAAAATCCATGAGAGACATAAGAATACTTACAGGACTGGGGAGGAACGATTTCTCTTCCTTGAAACCCTAGGGACGTCGCACCCCTCCAAGTTAGCCTTTTCTTGGTCTCCAAGTTGGATTAGGGTTAGCTTTCCAACGGCTACTCATGGGCTTAAAACGGACATCTGAGCAGAAAGTTATGGTATTTCTACGAAGACTACGCTGAAACCGGGCTAATATCGCAAATCTGCGGGATTATTGCGAGATTTGGATATTATTTTGGATATTAGGCCTATTAATTGGGATTTTAACTCCAATTATAGGTTTATATGGGCTGAGCATATTCCCATATAAATAATCCAAAAATCCTCAACTTAAGGGCTTTTTCTGGGCTTGGCTTCAATCCTTAGCAAATTAAGCTCCAAATCTTCAATTCTTTCTTCTTCAATTAATTCTTCAAATCTTCAAATATCTTCAATCACGAACTTCACATCTTCAAATCTTCATTCCAAATGACTAAATCCATAGTTGAGCAAAAAGTCTCCAAAATAGCTCCAAAAAGAGTGAAAAACAATAAGTTTTCACTTTTCTTGTCTTCAAGACCTAAAAACACAAATACTAAGAAAATAGGGTAAAAACACATAAAAATAGCAAAAAGTATAGAAAATAGCTATAAAAACATGCATAATTTGAGCTCGATCACACACTGAAGCGATCAACGTCGTACGGACGCGCTAGAGCTGTTAACAGCTGGCGCGATTAAAAGACAAGAAAAACGGGAAAATGGTTTGAATTTCAAACCAAACGGCTAGTTCACTAGAGAGAAGGATAAATACTCAAATCTAACCATTTGAGTTCAAGTTTTGAAGCATCATTGAAGATCAAATCACTTACTCTCTCCAGAATTCCAAAATCCCAAAAATCCAAGTCTTGCTCTCTTTACAGTTTATTCCTTTAGCTTGGATATTTGTAATAGCGCTTAAAAGTTTATACCTTTAGATTTTTTTAGGCTGATTATGTGTATCTCGATTTTGTAGGATCATTTTTAACACTTTGATACCCTGGTATTTGTATTTGTTCAAGTGTGGGTTTGCATTTGAAATTGTTTTGAGTGTGGGTTTACACTCGATGGCAAAGTTTGGGTCTGAAGCTTGGGATTGTAAAAGGTGTTGTGAAGACCTGGTTAACATCACTGTTTATTGAAGACCTGGTTAACTTCACTGTTTAGTGGATTTTTAAATTCTTGGTGTGGTATCCAAGGTAGAGGACGTAGCTGTTAAAGGCCGAACCTCTATAAATCACTGTGACTCCAATCTTCCATCCTTTCCTTCATCGTTCCAATTTTATCTTCTCTTACTCTCTTTACTTTTCCACTATTCAGTTGTTAATGCCTTTATTTCCATCCTTTACACTTTCACTTGCTTTTTATTGTTGCTTATCTTTCTGCTTTGCATTAGTGACTTTAACTGCATACTCTGAACTAGTGTCTTTAACACGTTTTTCAGAGAGCTCAAAACTTTGATTAAGTGCTATTCACCGCCACTGGGACGCCCCTGCGCGGTCATTTAGTTTTTATCACAAAACTCTTCAAGAGATTTTTGGCGCAACATCTCTTTTTGAAAGAGATGTTGGTTGCGCCAAATTTTCCTTGTGCACCCAAAAAGGTCATTGACGTTGGATCTTTTTGCGAAAAGAGAGAGGTTCGAGGTGTGCCAGTTTTTTTGTAGAAAAAGAACATAAACTTTTTGTCAAACTTGAAAGTAAAAGATCAAACATAGAATGATCAAACGAATTGCAGGTTCTAAATCAAAGTCACACAAACGTGTTTAAATCATTGATATCTTCCAGATTGCTTGGGAACAAAAGTGATTGAAGGTTTTTAAATGAACAGAAAGCGAAAACAACAAAAGATTGTTATTTTGATTTGAAACGAATTACAAAGAGAAAATGTTATGTTGACAAGATTGAAACAAGTAGATTATGAAGAACGAGATGAACTTGTGATGAACAATGAAGAAAATTGCTAAGACTGCAGAGAAAATTGAGAGAAAAAACACTGGGCTTGATTTGTAGCGTGTTGAAGCTAGTTTTGATGTCTGTTGATGTGAGAATTTTTGTGAATTGTGATTTTTGAAGCAGGGGATGGACTCTTTATATAGGGAACAAAATGGGCTCGGAGGTCCTCTTTCCTTTGGCCCAAAGTAAGTTTGCTTGGTCACCAAGTCTCAATATCCAAGGAGACGACTCCGATCTTTAGGAAATTGCTAGAAAACTGCTGAGATTACTCTGAAATTGCACTGACATCTAAGCCACAAAATTATCTTCTAGAAACCTCATAGAGTCCTCATCAACACGAAAGTTTCAAATTCCTCCCCTCCTTTGCGCAATTCAGCGTGTCCTGTTGCCTCCTCTAAGCTTGAATCAACTAATTTAACTAGGAGATCACTCCTGAATGTCAAGATTTTAACTCTTAACATCTAAGCCCTGAAATCCACCATACTTAATCATATTAAGCTCATGAATTCATAAAATAACATCAATTTCGAAAAATGGCCAAACCCGGGGTGGAAAAGCCATTTGTCCTTAATTGAATAACTTGTAAAAGCTAAGTCCAAAAAATGAAATGGCTCAAATTCGACACTTAGCCAGAAAATCATGTCTAAAAATTGTTGCAACTCAGTTGGCATGAAATCTAGGCTCAAATCACCTTAAAACGACAAATTATCCTAAATTGAAAACCATGACAAAGTTTTTCCAACTGTGTCGGATTGAGCTGAAATTTCACCAGAATGATCTATGAAGCTTAAGGATCATCATGGTATACTCAATTTTGAATTCGCACCTCTGTAGCCCTTGCAATTGATCAATTTCACCATTTTGTCCTTAATTGAACAAAATGAAAAAATTACCATTCTACTCCCAGGAGAGCACAACTGGCTGGCTACTCCTCCTGGGTGTTTAGCTGACAATATAAAAGAGACGTGAGCCTTGAAATCCCACGCCACCCTTGCTTAGATAAAGAAATCACTACACCGACAAATATTAACTCGTCGACTCCTTAAATGCATGGAATAAGGAGACATCTCCTGGAAACAAGGAGACGCCATCCTGGACTACAGGAGGCGACTTGTACTCATTAATTTAGGCCTTGAGACGTCTCCTTACTTAATTAAGTTCACTAGTCATCAAACTCCTTGTTTCTTAATTTATGCTGCATTTGCTGACAACTTCATTAAAAGGAGTCGTCTTCTAATGAATTTTCTGCCACATATACCATAAGGTGTGGCACATATGTTTAATAATAACTAGTACTTTGCCACGTGTTTCACACGTGGGATTGAAGTTTGGAGGTGAAAATGATTTTAAGTTACATATTGTGTAATATAATGTTTATGTTAATTTTAAAAAGATTAAATTTGTCCAAACCCTATAAAAGTTATTGGGAATAAGCTCATCGATTTTGTCGTTATAAATAAATTTTGTTAGCCATTTTAACAATAATAGAAGTTATCAAATTTACAGTAATTAGTTATTGAAAAGTTATGTATTACTCTCTTTGTCCCAACTCCCAAATTATTTGACTCTTTTGGGTCAAAGTTAGGATACTTTGACCCATAATTATAAAAAAATTATATAAAATTAAATTTTAAAAAATTATGTTTCGATAAGTTAAGTCTTAAGTTTTTCAAAACATGTTTTTTGAAAATTTGATTGTATATACATATTTTTTTTGTAATTAAAGGTCAAAGGTATGATTAGTTTGACCCAATATAGTCAGATAATTTGGGACGGAGTGAGTATAAAAAACTATACGTGAACCAACAAATTCAATAAATTCTCATTAGTTAACAATTTCATCAACAATGGATCCTATCAAATTTATAATACACAGTTACTAAAAAAGTTAGGTAATTATGAAAAATATTTTACAACAACAAATCCAATAACATATAATGATAAGTAATTTTGGTAACAATTTAATCAATAAATATGGTTATCAAATTCACAATAGTTAGTTTTTGAAAAAGTTATAACGGTTATGAAAAAACATTTATATATGCATCCACAAACTTAAAACCATTTGTTATATCATTTGTCAAATAATTCCGAGATCCGATATTTGAGCGTTGGTTTTACAAAAAAAACGCATTTGGAATGAACGTTTTTTCAAGAACAATGTTTTGTGCGGAAATGCAGAAAATCGTGAAGTTAATTTTTTTGTCTTCTTAAAAAACTTTATTTGGTGAGTCTAGTTTCCAATAAACTCTACTCAATTCGAGACACGATATTTGAGAGTTGTATTTGTTCGCAAAACCATGAAGTTGAGGTTTTACGCTTTAAAAAAAGATTGGTTTGGCGAGCCAATTCTCCAATAAGCTCTACTGACTTCGACACATGACATTAGAACGTTTTTTTATAAAAAAAAAAGAATATTTTGATTATTTTCAAATAATTAAATAATGTTCCATGCACAAATGCACAAAATTGTGTAGTTAATGTTGTAGGCTTAGATGAAAGCTTTCAAAAGAGCTCTACTAACTTCGAAATACGACATCTCAGCGTTGGTTACACAAATAACGCATTCAGAGTGATCATTTTCTCAGGAACAATGTTCTGCGTACAAACATGCAAAATCGTGAAGATCAAGTTTTAGGTTTTGAAGAAAGTTTTCTTTGGCAAGCCCACTTTTCAATGAGCTTACCCTGAAGCACAACATTAAAGCATTGGTTTTGCAAAATAATGTATTTGGAATGAGCGTTTTCCCGAGAACAATGTTTTGCGCACAAACATGCCAAATCGGGGAGTTGATGTTTTAGACTTCTTAGAAAACTTTATTTGGCGAGTTCATTTTCTAGTAAACTCTATTCAAATGTTATGAAGGGAAACCTAATTTGTACTAATTTTTAAATATATTTCTATATCACTTTTCTAGTTATTTTCATGCTCCAATGTAGAAATATATTGATAACCACACTGTGAAAATTTCGATAATCTTAGTGTGAAATTTTGATAATCTCCCTATAAAATTTTGATAATAACACTATATAATTGGTAACTGCACTATGAAAATTTTAATAACCACACCATAAATATTTGATAACCTCCCTATGAGAATGAAACTGTGATATCCTCTCTATGTAATTTTGATAAATTCCCTCACTATGAAATTTTGTTAACCTTCTTATGAAATTTTGATAACCAAACTATAAAATTTTGATAACTTCCGTATAAAATTTTGTTAACCTCCCTAGGAAATTTTAATAATCTTTTTATCAAAATTTGGTAACCTTTGTATGAAATTTTGATAACTACACTATGAAGTTTTGATAATTTTCATATGAAATTTTGGTAACCACACTATGAAATTTTGATAACCTTCGTATGTAATTTTGGTTTGATTGTCAGATTGATTTTTATGTTGTGTCAATTGTGTCATTACTTCATTGTTTATTGGGGAAAATATGTACATTAGATCATTTCTGACGGACTTTCCTACTTTGTTTCCTTAGTGTTACATACTTCTTATTAAGGCTGAATGGAAAAAATTGGCCCCTGAACTTTCCGTTAATAGTCAAATAAGCTCATAAACTTCAATTTTAACTAAATAAACCCATGAACTACCAATTTTGGCCAAAGTTAACCTTTTTCAAATTGTTCCTTAATGGCTCTATCAAATAGTGCCACGTTAGCAAAGGAAAATTTTCAGGAAACAAAAATCAAAAGTTTTCAAAAATATGGTTGGGGGCTTTAAGGTAAAATTAATTATTTCTTACTTCTAAAATTTTTGAAATTTTTTTATGAAATTTTTTCTTTTGCTTACGTTGCATTTTTAGCCACGTGTCACGATGATGTGACATTATTTGACGATGTCATTAGGGAACCGTCAGAAAAAAGGTTGATCTGGTCAAAATTGCTAGTTGAGGGGCTTGTTTGGCCAAAATTGAAATTCACGGGCTTATTTGACCATTGGCAGAAAATTTAGCGGTCAATTTTTTCATTAAGCCTTTTTATTAATAGTAGTATTATTCATACTTGGAAAATATAAAATATAGTATAACTTTATTTATACAGTGGGGAGGTCCTTGAATTCCATTATTAAATTAAGATTTAAGATGTAATATAAAGAAAACAATCTTCAAAAGGGTAAGAAAGGCCTAATCTCATTCTGAAGTGTTGTTGCACAATAATGAATTAGTTGTTTTATTTGTTGCAATGTGAGACATATTGCTTCACAATCCTCAACCCAGTAAAAAAGAAAAGCAAAGTTATAAATAATAATAAGTATTTTTTTTAAATCTATTGAGTAAAATATTTTATAAATAGAAAATAAAATTAAAAATATTATTAAAATCAATTTGTGACGAATGCTTGTGACGAACCATAAGATCAATTAGGGCTTTACAAAAAAAAATAATTAGAGCCTGTCGCTAGAGTGGACTCTTAGTTCTATTGGTTAATGTTCAATCCCTAATAATCTTAATTACCAAAAAAGAAGCATACAAACTTTCTTTTTGGTACTTTACAATTAAGATTTTCTTACATCAAAATAAACATGTCGAAGGATCAAAACAAAAAAAAATGAAAGACGATTTATGTCTGATTATATCAATTATCAATCTATCACTCAAAAAGTCTAAAACAAAATTATAGTCCATTGGCAAGAGGGGGGATTTGTGGCCAAGCTTCAAAGAATATTGTGTGTTATGTTCAATGCGGTGTTGGAGAATTTCAAGCTTGTAGTGAGCAAGGAGAAACGCTGGAGATATGCTTCAACTACCACCGAATTGATTGAGATTATAACAGAGCATCAAAATTTTGTGACGGTTTCGACTTTCAATCTTTAGTTTCAAGACATACACTAACAGAGTGAATTTTGGATTCCACAAGCGGGGTGAGGAGTTGACACATTGTAGACAACCTTTTTTGTCCATATCCTTATTTTAAATAAATTTGTTTCTTAATTTGCATCAGGAGCATTTAGAGCATTTAGTAATTTTCTAAGACATTTTGATAAATTAGTAGTCCATATTTAGCACAGTAGAAAAATTGATTTAATAATTCTTTTTAACTTAGTATTTAGTTATTAGTATTCAGTTATCATTAACATTCAAGATTTAAAAACTCAAAAAAGATTTTTTTTATTTTAGTTTAGCAGAAATAGAATTTGCATAGAGTGTGGGACGCTTCATTTTATTGTTATCTCTTCAACGGTCCAAGTCGATCTTCTTCTCGGCTTCCCTCTTAATTCTGTCAAATTGGCTATTCTCCTTGGGCCAATTTCCCTTTTATTACCTATTTGGGCTTTTCATCCTTTGCCTTTGGGCTTTTACAGATTGGGCTTCAATGATTAGGATGTTTCTCTATGGGTTTTAGTTGTTTAAGTTCATTTCCTTCTCAAAATTGATAATTGAAAATTACAAAAAATTGTTTTCGTTTACATTTTGCATTCCGAATAACAAAGGGACCAAAAATTATAAGGTAGCATTTTCTGTTCCTTGGAAATTTTCTTGTCCTTTGTTCCCTTCCTCTTCCTTTGCTTGGCAAAATGCTCAATTTGGGGCTAAACATTTGCCGTGATGCTCGATTTGGGACCAAACGTTTTAATTTGAACAAAAAGAGGCCAAACGTTTTCGGGTCTGCTCAAATTAGGGTTTTTTTGGATGGAAAATGACATATACAATACACGCGCCGTTAACTATCCTACGTGGCCATTAAGTCTGCCACATGGCTTCTTCAATCAATCTGACATGGATTTTTGTAAATATGTAAAAAATAATAATAATAATTAGTACTACAATTATATTTTATTCTTTGAAGGGTTTGATGATGTGTCATTCTTTGATTTGTTAAAAAAATTAAATATTCACAATATTAAATCATTTATACTATATTTACATATTTTTATAATTCTTGTTTTCTGAAAAAATTCTTACCTCAATCCAAAAAGTTTGCAATTTTCTTCTGTGTAATTCTCGATTTTATTCTTTACTTTTTTCTTAAATATTTTTACCATTTCCAAGCTTTATGCATTCTCTGCAATGGTGAGAATTAAGCCACAAAATTATCTTTTTCCCTAAGAAGTAAACGGAATATCATGCTCATCAAACTGGGTTTCTTTTGATCTTTGAATCTTAATCAAAGTTCTTCCCTTTTTTCATACATTTTTCCTTTATTTTTTTCTTGTATGCTTTTCACTTTGTAAGTAAGTAGAATTTTTTTCCTCAGAATATTTCTTTTCATTTTTGAACCTTCTGATTACTCAAATTTTAGAAGAAGTTTGAATCTTTAATAGGGGTTTTGGGTATTAAGGGTTTAAGGCAGCTGAGGTTTTTCTTTTCGTCCCACCTAGTTGTTGTTCTTGATCTAAAGCACATAAGCAAATGAATGGAAGACAAAGAGGAACCATCGACCGGGTCAGAATGAAAGGAGATGAAGCTCAAGAAGGCTACCACGTAGCACCCAGAACGGAAAACACCACCAAACATGTGGGCTCGCAAATGCAGGCCGTCGCTGCATGTACCTCCTGCGAGCGTAGCAACGATCCCGGGACGTGGCACCGGCTAAGAAATGAAGAAAAAAAGGGGCATGCCAAGAAAGTATGCGCCAGATGGGTCCTTGGTGGTTGCATTGTCACGATGCTGATATCGTCGTCGATTCCACTACCAGAGAGTACCCCACTTGGAAACAGGGGAGAGGGCTCAATTTTGAAGTCGGATTAAAAAAAAGTCTCGATTTCGAAGAAGAAAAAAGAAGAGAAACAAGATAAGAAAAGAGAAAAAAGAGAAAAAAAAGAGAGAAAAGGGGCCTGACAATGGCGATGTCGGAGCTGATGGTGGCTATGGAAGCAAAGGAGGCAAGCGGCGGCTGATAAAGGTGTTAGGGTTTGGATAGTGAGAAGAAGAAGATCAGGGTAGGGATTAAATAAATAATAAATTTATTTAAATAAAATAATTACTTTTTAAATTATAAATTAATTATAGTTTTTAAATCTTAAAATATATTAAATTTCATGTTATAATCGAGCGGTCACAAAAAGAAAGAGTAAGGATCCGAATCAGGATCAAGAGAAGAATCGGGCGAGAATGGCATAAGCCAAAGCTAGATCACCGGAGTTTAGGCTTTTGGGTACGAGACAAAAAGGTTTTGAAATGCATATTCCGATACCAGATAATCCCCCGAAGGGGATTCCCCTGCAAAGGAAATGGCTCTAGTTTTAGACTCATTTTCGATATTCCCTAAGGTAAGGCATCCCAAGGAGCGAAGCGGCTGCTGTCATGTCTAGCCTTTCCTTTGGGTAAACGGTAATAGGTGAGGGGCTTAGCACTAATCCCTGTCTCTTCACCCGTCAAAAGACAGAAATAAGCAGATTTGGAATGAACTTTACTTAAGAAATTGACTCGGAAGCAAGAAAAGAATAAACCTAATCCCCTATTCCCTCACCCGATCGACTAAGGCGCGTGTATTATACTGCCTAAATTCCGTCAAAAAAAGCCCTAATTTGAGCAGATCCGAAAACGTTTGGCCCCTTTTTGTTCAAATTAAAATGTTTGGCCCCAAACCGAGCATCACGGCAAACGTTTAGCCCCAAATTGACCATTTTGCCTCCTTTGCTTATTTCATTCTCATAGAATCAAGACTGCAATAGAATACTCGGAAATTGTAACTGGGAAACCTGCACAACGAAACAAAGCAAACAAGGCAGTAGCATGGAATGTTGAGACCAAAACATGACAGCAAATAAAATGATGGAACAATTTCTTTTCAAATAGCTTCAATTCAGTAAAGATTGACTCGGGGCATTCAAAGTTCAGCTTAGGCAATTCAGCAAGGAATGTGCAGCCTTGAATTCAAACAGAGCATCATAGGCAAAATCAAGGTTCAGTTCAATGGTGATTTCATCAATTGCAAGTACCATACTCGACAAGCAGTTTAGAAGTTGTGACAAGAATTGCACTTCATAACAAAGAAAACACAGTTTGTCATGGAGCAGAACACTGCCAGCCAAGCATTCATTACAATCATTCACCATGATTACTGCCAGCATATAGTATCTGCAATTGGAAGTATACCTACTATTGCATTTCACCACAACTCAATTCAGTAGGCAGTTGAAAACATGCACTTTACTCACAAATAAAGAAAAACAGTTCAGCAAGGGGGCATGCAATTCAAAGAGGGACATCAATGCAGCAAAGATAGACACAAAACAGATTATAGTATCCAAATGGGCGGTTTTTCTCAGGCAATCACAGTCAGCAGAACAAATTCAGGACAACAATGAAATCTAAAAGTGAACTGTGCAAGTGTTAGTGAACTCATTATGAGCAGGTGCAATGCAATGAAATGATCGAAGTAGGATGCACATAAAGTAAATGCAATCAAGGGCAGGTTCACCAACACACAATAACAGAGGATTCCAATCCAATTTCATCAAGTAAAGTCCCAAATTCGCTAACCAAACCCTCACATTTTAGTAGTTACAGAGAGAGAAAGGGGATATTTACCTATTGCCAACTCACCTCACCGATCCCTGGAGACTTATCCTCCCAAAATCAGTAGTTTTGTTGCTTGGATCGTAACAAAATTAACCTGCACAAAAGGACAAAAGAATTGGTTAGAGCTAAAATAGGGGAAGAGGAAAACGGAAAGGGGGAGGATAAGGAGGAATCATTTTTAGCTGGCACAGGGAAGATTGGGGGGATACACACAAAATTCAGGGCACTCTTTTCCTTCTCTCAAAGACCCTGACTCTCTCACACACTGACAAAACTCTTTGATTTCTCTCACAGCGGGAACTTTCTCTGGCTCCTATCACTCTCTCTCTCATTCACAACACACTTTCTTCCCACAAAAATCTATCCTCTCTCTCTTACTAAAAAAAATCAATTGGTTTTCAGGGGATTAAAGCTAGGGTTCATACGGAGGAATTTGGGGATTTCTATCTTTGGTGGGAATTGATCAAATTAGCAGGTGGATTTTAAAGGAATTGGTGTATTATGGGTTCGGGTTAAGAAGGGTTTGTTTTTTTGGTTTTTAGAGAAAAGGAAATGATGGAGAGGAAACATACCTGGAAGGAACGAACCCTTTGCTTGAATAATACCCGAAATCGAACCTTGTTCTCTTATTCTTGAAAACGAAGACTGATCCTTGTTCTTCGCTTTCATAACCCAAATCAAATCAATTTTCTTCGAATTAATAGAGGGTTTTTAGGTTTTAGAAGGTGAGGATTTCGAGTCTGGTCTTGCTTTGGCAAGTTCGATCGAAGGAAGCGAAGGGAGAAGCTGCTCGATTAAAAGGGAAAAGGGGACCCAAACGACGCCGTTTTTGTGAGTCCTCTTTTCAATTCTTTCAACTTAACCCTTATTGCTTCAATTCAGTTCATATTTCTTGAGTTTTGGTTTTAAATTGCTGTTGTTTGGGACTGATTGTGGTTGATTGTTTCAATTTGAGGCCTGCTTGTTTTATTTTTTGTGACAAAGTTGATAGATTTAAGTTATTTTGGTTTTGAATAATCTTCTTCATAGTAGATTTAGGCAAAAAATCCTAGCTTTTTAATTTCCATGTTGAAATCTTGAATATTTTGTTAAGTAATTATGTCATAGTTTAAGATCTAGGAATTAAGTTCAAGTTTATGGTCATGAGTAGCTTAAAAATTAGTCCTTTAGTCTAAAGGTTAGATTTTTGTTCAAATAAATGGGTTAAATTAGCATGTTTGTTAATCTTTGGTTGTGAGGGTTTTAGAGTTTAAGTTTTCACTTGTTAAATTTAGGATGAATTTAGTTTAGAGATTAAGTCTTTAATTGAAAATGGTTAGTACATGCTAAAGTTTAGACTTTTATGTTAAAATCAATTTAGAATTGAAGCTCTTGTCTAATGGTTTTATTCTTTTTAAGTTCATATCAATTCAAAACGATTCTTTGATCCCATTTAGAGTCTATTTTAATTGGAAAAATCAAAACTTTAATTCAAAGTTTGAATTTTTGAACTAAAATTAGCTTGGAAATTTAAGTATTAAATCATTTTTGAGCTAATTTTAATTTGAAAACCACAACTTTGAGTTTAGAATTTGATTTTTTTAAAATTGAAAATGACTTAGAAAAGGGATTGATGAATTAATTTGGATTAATATTTGTACTTAAAAATTAAATCTTTGGTTAAGAATCTGATTTCTTTTAGGTTTGAGTTAGTTGAAGAATTGATTTATGTTTCTCATGCTAAATTTATTCAATTTGGTCCCTGATTTTGTATTTACTTTTGATTGATGCACTTTAGCTATTGATTTATATCTGTGAAACGTAATTTGTGTTTTATGCTTCCTGAACATTGCTAATTGTTTTCCTTAGTATGCAGAGAGGTCCCCAGTCTGGCCGATTTGGTCCTTAAGCTTTTGTTTCCTTTTATTTAAGATTTTCGATATTAAGCCCTTGAATTTGAAATGACCTTGTAATTAGTGTAGGGGTCAAGTAGAGATCAATCATATGCATTCATTTCATACATGCTATATATCACCTTGCCATACTCGTAGTGCATTAACATTCGTCTTTTGCCGAGATGAAGGGGCTTTCAGACAAATGTACTCGGGTACGAATTTCTGCGAGCCCTTTCTAGACCGGTCTCTTCTATAAATACCCCCATAATGCGTTGGAGGGGTTTACGGAATTGACTTTGGGTAGACTTGTGTTAATGCATGTAATTAAAATCGATCTTTCATGCATCTTAATTGTCATTCATGTGAGTTAGCTAATTACGAATCAATGAACAGTTGTCTTTTACGATGACGGGTGGGTCCTAAGTAAATGTACTCGGGTACGAATTCTTGGTCCCCGCTCCGAGATTGGATTATCCTCGAGATACCCCCCATAATGCTTGGGAAGGGTCTCGGGTTAATTTCAAGTATACCGTTGTTTACTGATCAATTAAAACCTACCAATTCACGCATCATCTGCATTCATTCTTTCTTTTCTTTCTTGGATTAATAAAATTAAGAAAATACAAAAAGAGCATTTTTCAAAAGCAAGTGTTCTCTTATTCAGTTTTTAAAATGAATTAAAATCGGTAATCAAGAGTTTTTTAAGATTTAAACAGAAGTTTTCAAATTCAAATCAGACTTAGTTTTAGGATTAGAAGATCAATAAAAATTGGAAAAAGTTTTCCAAAACAATAAGAAAAGAGGATTTTCACACCATTTTTAGGGAGACTAAAATGGAAGTTTTCAAAATAAAGTAAAAGACTTTAAGAAAAAAAATAAAAGGTTTTGACACAGCATTTTCAAAATTTCTTCCTGGTGCGGAAGATTCGACAAGAGAACAAACAGTGAAAGAGAATCAAAA
Organism: Corchorus capsularis; assembly: GCA_001974805.1. Taxonomy (NCBI): domain Eukaryota; kingdom Viridiplantae; phylum Streptophyta; class Magnoliopsida; order Malvales; family Malvaceae; genus Corchorus; species Corchorus capsularis. The sequence continues at coordinate 43,121 of AWWV01007021.1, forward strand.
CAGAATTGATCGACAGTCGTTCGGTCTTATTCTGCGAATTCTGGACATTTGTTTAAAAATTGGTTTTCTTTTCTTTTATAACCCTTTTTGATAATAAGCAAGATGAAAGCAACTTTTGGCATTAAACCCATTAGATTTAGTTTAGACTAGAGGTACTGTCGTTTGATGGGCGTCTCGGGGGTGCTAATCCTTCCCCGAGCGTAACCGACTCCCGGATCTATAGATTCTGGTTAAGCAGACTGTATTAGGTTTAGTATTACCTTCGCCAAGCTTAGGTTAATATTGGACTTAATAATATGGATAGGTGGCAAATCACACCTAGGCAAAAAAGATTAGTGGCGACTCCTCTTTTCCAATCGTTTCGGCAGGGTTCGGACCCTGGACCCGAACGTTGCGACACACATACCCATTTTCAGAATTAGTTTTGTTTTTAAAATTCAAAACTATTCCCTAAAGGATATATGTCAACACTTATCCCCCATATGTGTAGTCTGCTAAACTCCACTAACGGTGTATTATATATAAATCCTTCTCTTAATTCATGTACCTTTTAAATTGCATTTCATTCTTTGTGGTTAAGGTTGCAACAATGAAATTCTATGTTGATCAAACGGTTTCGCACCTCTGGTAAATTGATAATGAATTTATAATGTTCCAAAAAAAAAAATCTTGGTCTACAGGTTTCTTCCAAGTTAGGAATTTTGTTTAAAAGAGAGTCGGAAGTGAAATTTAGAGTAGGTTCTTTTTTTTTAAAGAAATACTTATTGATTATTGTCTATTGATAGGTACTTAATTTAAATTTTTATTATGCGTTTAAGTTTTAACTCTATTTATTTATTTTATTTGATATATGGATTTAGATTTTAGAATATCTTAAAATTATGATGGATTTAAAATATCTTTTCATAATTAAAAAAAAAAAGTTTAATGACTAAAAAGAATACTAATAAATAATTAATATATTACAATAGTAAGGGTATTTACGAAATTTCCCAATTATGATTTTTGAGTTCGTGATTTTATATAGTAGTAAGATAATTATAAAAAAATTATTATTTTCTTAGTAAAATTTTGCCCTAAGTAGAAAAATATAAGATTTTCATAATTCAACTTAGAATCAAGGTGGTCAAAATCCAATTAAAATTAGGAATTTGAGATTAAATCTGGACCACTTATCTTGATTTCATAAGTTTATTTACAAATTTACCGTAATTGTAAATTAAGGTATAAACATAATATCAGACCCTTAATGGAGAATTTATCGAAAATTTGAGCCTGAAATTGGAGAAATTATTAGGTGGGATGGACCCACCACGTCATCTATGGGACCAACCAATAATATGAAGAGAACTCATCAATTTTCTAAAACCCTACCCCAATAAATCTCAAATTTCGGGACTTATCCTTTATATAGGATTTGTTTTAAAAGGGGGCTAAACATTGGGCTAAAATCGTGCCTAAATTTAAGGAGTTTATTTGACATGGTAAAATTCTATTGGTTAGTCTCATGGATGACGTGATGGGTCCATCCCACCTAATAATTTCTCCTGAAATTGGGATTCCAGCTTAGCTGAATTTATGTAATTCATGTGTTATATATTCTTACTTAAAAAACTAGTTCCTCGCGATGCCAATCATTCTTTTGGCGAGCCACCTGATTTTATTTTGAAACCATCGATAGATTGCATATATAGAACGCATAATATTTCTGGTTATTGAGGGAAAAAGTTGTATAGATAATTGGACTGGCTTTGCAATAGAGCAACTACATGTATAGCCAACCACCAACAAGAAAATTTGATTTGTGTGAATGAAAAAAATCATGATTTATGATGTTCCGACCATAATGTCCCGAAGTCGTTTTCTGCCAAAAAGTAAGAATTTTATCACCCAATCTTGAGGTTACTCTTGGAATAATTAATGTGCTTTGAAAATTATAAACTAATACTCCCTTTGTCCCAAATTATCTGACTCTTTTGGGTCAAACTAATGTTACCTTTGACCTTTAATTACAAAAAATATATATACCATCAAATTTTCAAAAAATATGTTTTGAAAAGTTTAAAACTTAATTTAATCAAAACATAATTTTTAAAAATTTAATTCTATATAATTTTTTTATTACCCAAAAGAGTCAGATAATTTGGGACAGAGGAATTACAAATTTTGTCCAACATATTGAATTGATTGCTTAACTTTTAATCATATCAATCAAGGTCCAACCAGTTGCCAAAAGCACAATACTAGTATTTATCAGAAATGAAATGACTGCCGCATTGAGAGCAAAATCCCCTGGTCCCCCAAATTCTCGCCTCTAGGAGATCAGCTTGTTTATCATGCCCAATAATGTTGAACACGCGAAGTACTTTTCTTTTTTCTTTTTTCTTTTCTTAATTTTTTGTTAGTGATCAAATCCGATCGGAGGATATGGAGAGTAAGAATTTGATTGGATCATGGTGACTAAGAATTGGATGGACAATTAATCCCTCACTTTGGCTTTTGATTAATGAACTTAAGTAGATGTGGATTGAGGTTAAATTGGAGGATGACTCTCCCACTAGAAACCAATTAAGAAGTACAAAAGAAAAAGAGAGGAAAAAGAGAGACTTTAAGTGGATTTATGACATCGGTTCCAATGGCATTGATGAACCAAAATCTTGGGGCCCAATCCGCAGCTGGTTTTGTGTTCAAGGCTACTACTATGTGGGAACCAAAGTTTGATTTTCTCGTCAGTTTCTGTCTCACCAATAACCACTACAAGCCGTAAATTTCGTAAGACTTATTTGCACTCTCTCTTCCTATAATCATTTTCGAGCTCAAGACTTCTCGTAGGAGAATGCTAGCCTTTTAGCCACATGGTTTGGTAGTAGTGCTTACAATCCCAAGCAATCTTAAATATTGAATATATATACTAGGTTAAAATAATATTAGGGAAATTCATGTATATTCGCAAAAATGTCAAACTCCATGTATTCAAAAAGCCATTAATTTAATTCCTATACTCATAAGATTGGGTCAATTTAGTCTCTATACTAATAAAATTGGGTCAATTGAGACCAATCAATAAAGGACAATGGGGACTCAATTCAATGGACCCAATCTTATGAGTACAAGAACTAAATTGATCGCTTTTTGAATATACATGGAGGAAATTGAACATTTTTAGATATATATATATATATATATATATATATATGAGGTATTTTTCGAGTGCACTAGTTTTCAAACCTATAGCCAAGATTGTGTGATTGTGCTTGTGCACCTTTCGTTCCTAAACAAACCAAACACCTAAAAGCCTTATATGAGCTAGAAAATGGGTGCTGAACCAAAAAGCATCCATTAATCCAAAAATGTAGTATTTATTCTTCTCTATTAAGAGATGAATTAAAAAAGCAAAAAAACCTAATTTGATTATTGAACTAAAGGTATTTATACAAAGGAAAAACGTTAACTATTAGAGTTAACTTAAACTAGCCATCTTAACAACTAACTAACCCCAACTAGCTGATTATCAAAACTATACTGTTTTGAATATTCTCTATTATGTATTCCCATTTTGGAAAAAGCTTCTGCAAAAGATGAATTTCAAAGCCCTTTATTGAAGCAATCTGCCAACTGCTTCTTGGTTAAGACAGGTAAGAGCACAATGAGACCATCTTGAACCTTAGACCTTACCACATGGCAATCAATCTCAATGTGTTCGGTCCTTTCATGAAAAACTGGATTTTGAGCCAAGTATATGGTTGATTGATTGTCGCAGAAAAGTGGTGTAAGTCCAGTAAAAGGTATTTCCAGATCCTTCATTAAGTACCCTAACCATTGAATTTCACAAGTAGTAGATGCTAAAGCCCTGTACTCAGCTTCTGAAAAGCTCCTACTGATGTTGTTTTGCTTCTTGGATTTCCAAGAAACTAATGAAGAACCTAGTAAAACACAATACCAGTTATGGATTTTCGGGAATCCATGCATGTCCCCCAGTTAGAGTCAAAATAGGGTGTAAACTTGAGCTCACTACTGGAGGGAAAGAAGAGTCCCTGACCAACAGTGCCTTTAAGACACCTGAGAACTCTATGGACTGCTGAAAGGTATTCTAAAGGAGGTGAGTCCAAAAATTGAGCCAATTGTTGAACTGAGAAACTGATATCAGGTCTTATGGTCGTGAGGTACTGAAGTTTACCAATTATCTTTCTGTATTGAGTTGTATCCGTCAAAGGAGTACCCTGTTATTTGGAAAGTCTTGTGCTTGGTAATATTGGAGTAGAACAAGGTTTGGACTCTAGGAAATCTGTATCCTTCAGTAAATCTCCAGGGTATTTCCTCTGGCAGATGTTTATTCCCTTTGATGACCGAGCCACTTCAAGTCCTAGAGAGAATTTTACTTCCTCAAGATCCTTGATTGTAAAAGCATCATGAAGATGCTTCTTTACTTCATTAGTCTGATCCATACTATCATTAGCTAAAATGCAGTCATCTACATACACTAAAACTGCCATATAACTTGATTCTGTAATTTTAAAGAATATAGTATGATCAGCACCTGACTATTTGAATCCATACTCAAGTAAAGCTGATGTGAGCTTTGAATTCGACCGTCTACTGGCTTGTTCTAAATCATATAGAGACTTGATTAGTCTGCAGAACTTGTTAGACTGTGCTTGATATCCTTCTGGCAACTTCATGTATACTTCCTCTTCAAGATCCCCATGTAAAAAGGCATTATTAATATCCAATTGTTGCAAATGCCACCCTTTTATTGCTGCCAAAGCTAAAAGAACCCTTACTATAGTCATCTTAGCCACTAGAGGAAAGGTATCCAAATAGTCAATTCCTTCTTGCTGAGTATACCCTTTTGCCACAAACTGTGCTTTATACCTTTCAATTGTGCCATTTGCCTTCTTTTGCTTGCAACCTATAGTAGTCTTCCCTTTTGGCAAGTCAACCAGTTCCCATGTATTGTTTTTCTATAAAGCTTCAATCTCAACTTGCATAGCTTCTTGCCAATGTGGTACTTGAGCTGCCTACTTGTAGTTCTTAGGTTCCTGTTGTTGATTTAGAGCTACTGCAAAAGCACGATGACTTGAATTGAGTTTTGAGTAACTAAAATCATTCTCCAGCTGATGTGGACTAGTCCTGTTTGATTGAATCAAAAAAAACACTTGTAGTCTGTGAAATAAGGCAGTTTGGTCTTGTTTTCGATGCTTTTTCGAGTAGGTTGTTGATCTAAAATGGTATTTTGGTTTTGAATATTCTCTGTTGGTAAAATAAGGTTTGAAGTATTCGGTAAAATTTTTGGAGAAGAAGAAAGTTCTGGAAAATTCTAAGTCTCATGATGAACTGGATGAATTGAATTTCTAGAATTAGGTACAACTAAGGGAACTTGATCTGAATAAATAATGTTTGTAGTTTCAATTGGTGTAATATGTGTATATGGAATGGTAGGAACATTTAAGCTTGTAGAATCATCAACAGGATCTAAAACACCTGAATTTGACAGATTTGGCAACACAAGGTTTTCTACAGAAATTGTAGATTTAACTCTTTTTGCAGTAAATTGTTAGAATAAGGGAAGATATGCTTATAAAAAGAAACATCACGAGAATTAAAAATTTTATGAGAAGAGAGATCACAGAGTTTGTAACCTTTTACTCCATGTGAAAAACCAAGAAAAAATGCTTTAATGCTTCTAGAATCAAACTTGTTCCTAATATTAGAATGATTAGAAGTAAAGGCTAAACATCCAAAAACTCTCAAATTATCAAAATAAGGAGTCTTAGAATGTAATACCTTAAAAGGAGAAATATTATTCAAACTTGGATTTGGTATTCAATTAATCAAATACACAGCATAAGGCACACACTCACCCCAAAAGGAGATTGGCAAACTGGATTGAAAACGAAGTGCCCTAGCCACATTGAGAATGTGTAGGTGCTTCCTTTCCACAACACTGCTCTGCTGAGGTGTTTTGACACAGGTATTTTGATGAACTATACCCTGAGCTTGAAAGAATTCAGGTACGTTGAATTCTTGACCATTATCGGATCTTACACATTTAACAAAGGTATTAAATTGCACTTTAACATAAGTAATGAAATTTTGCATTATAGTATGGGCTTCTGATTTGGCTTTCATAAGGAATAACCAAGTAAATCTACTAAAATCATCTACTATAGTAAGAAAGTACCTTTGTCCCTTGAAAGTGGGTGCATAATTGTCCCCCCAGAAATTAATATGAATTAAATCAAAAACTGCAACAACGATAGTAGAACTATTATGAAAAGGTAATCTCTTTTGTTTAGATTTATGGCATGTCTCACATACATCAATATTGGAAATAGAAGGAAATAACAATTTCAAACGAGGAATGGACAAATGTCCAAGCCTATTATGCCACAACCCAGAATCAGGCTTATTAATAGAATTAACAAGAGTAGTTTTAACATCAGACAAAGAAACATTGGAATGAGGAAATGATAAAGCATTTGAAGCGTGTAATATGTATAATCCTTGAGAAGACAATACAATTATACAACAATACGAATCAGAAGCAAGTTTTCCTGCAGATACTAGATTGAAAGTAAATTCAGGAATAAAAAGAACATTAGAAAGTATTAAGGACTGAGTAAGAGCAACAGTGCCAATGTGTGTGACCTTGACCTTAGATTTATTAGCAAAAGTAACATGCACATTAGTGACTCCTCTATCTGAAGTAAAACATGTTAAAAAAACATGTTATGTGATCAATAGCCCCTGTATCTAAAATCCAATCATCATATATAGAGACAACATTAACAAAAACATCATGGAAATATGAGGATTAGTAACAGTATTTGAAGAAATCAAACCTGAAGCAGAATGACCAGAGGAAGTTGGCAGAGTAACTGCATTAACATGATGTTGAGAACCATTCATTCTTTGAAACATTTGTACTAGCTGATCATACTAATCCTTTGTGAATTGAAAAGCGGGTGCAGAGGATGAAGCATTCTGAATATATGAGCATATGTGACTGGCAACTCTTGAACTGAAGTTGAATCATCAAGAACCTCAACAACATTTGCATGATGTGTAGACTTCTTAACTCCATGTTTGAAATTTGAAGGATATTCATGTTTCTTACAACACTTCTTAACAGTATGCCCTTGAAACCCACAATGAGTGCATTGAGGTCTCTTAGAGACATTACTAAACTTCTTTGGACCAAAAATTCAAGAAGTTGAATTACCCTTGACTGCTAGTGCATTGATATCACTACCAGGTGTCGTTCTTGTTGAATGACTAAAGATAATGCCTTGTTCAAACTAGGCAGAGGCTCCATCAAAAGAATCTGATATTTCACATTAGAATATGATTCATTTAAGCCTTTTACGAAAACCATCACTTAGTCATTATCAAGAAACTCCCTAACTTTCTTCCCAAGGCCACAAGAACAGGCTGGATTACAAGTACAAGTAGGAAGAGGCCTTAGAATTTGGAGTTCATTCATTCCATAAGATCTTTAATTTGGTAAAATATTCATGCATAGATAAAAATCCTTGATGAAATTGATAACTCACAAACTGCAGATCACAAATCCTAAACGAGTTGCTTTGTGAAAACCTAGCTTTTAAATCATTCCAGATTTCGATAACAATTTCAAGCCAAAATACAGACTGAGCGATAGAGGAAGAAACTGAATGTATTAACAATGAGATTACCAAATTGTTACATCGTTCCCACGCTGAAAACAGAGGATCATCATGAGATGGAACATGAATGGATCCATCAATGAAATTCAACTAATTCTTGGACAATTGCACCATCTTCATGGCTCTCTGCCATTGTGACGCAGCGGAAATAAGCTAAAAACACGGATTTCATGAACAAATCAAGAAAACCCAAAATAATGAGAATAAATCTCCATAAAATTCCACCAAAGGGAAAACTCAATAATTCATAATTCAACGACTACCGAAAACTATACACAAAAGTTGTTTTAAATAGAGAATCCTAAAACCCTAATTCCGAAAAGGACTAAAATGTCACTAGGAAATTAAAGCCTACATAAAATAGGAAAAGACTACAAATCCTAATTAAATTAGGAGATAATTAAAAATAGCAGAAATAAATAAAACTAAACTTGGCGCCACTTTCTAACTAGCTAACTAGCAGGCGCCACTCTTAACATGTTGGTGCCACTTTGTGTTCTTTTCAATCTTTTATGTCTTCCTCGCTTCCCTTTTCGTCCTACGTCAATCCCCTCCACTTCAGAAAAACTCGTCCTCGAGTTAATATTTGAGAAGATAGGATCATACAACATACCTATTGTTAGGGGCCAAAATTGGGAGGGCCCAAATCCATAAAGCCTCCTCAAACACACTCAAAGGTTAGGCCAATTCTCATCCCACTCACACATATATCTCTTTGGCCTAACCAAACACACACACAAATATTGGGTAAATGGACCCATAAATATTTCACACACACAAAAGCCCATTACTCTTACCCAATAATTAAAGTCCTCAAACCCAAGGGCATTTATAAGTCCCTAAACACAGAGGCAATTCTATATCAAAGTCCTCAAACACAAGGGTATTCATCCCTAAACACAGAGGCACCTCTCTCAAAAGTCCTCAAACACAAGGGTATTCATCCCTAAAAACAGAGGCATTTACATCAAAGTCCTCAAACACAAGGGCATCTATATTAAAGTCCCTAAACACAGAGGCATCTATACTAAACTCCCCAAACACATGTAACACAGGGGCAATTTTCTTCTCTACATGACAAAGGTTCCTAAATATTTAATGGGCCTTGTCAAATATTCCATTATTTATATATATACATATATAAATAATAAAGCCCATATCCTACACACATCACACTTGCGGGCTTGCCTTTCAAAGTCCACTTTTTGGCCCAAGGAAGGCCCAAAACGATGGGGCCTTGCCAACTAAGCATACAACAAAGACATGAAGACAAAAGGCACAATACTCAATTCCCTGCTGCAGCATATCAGTTTCCTGCAGAGGAAAGCATCTAAGGGAAGTATTTTACTTAATTGCAAATTCCCTTATATTTAACCATTTATGGCAGGGATTAAGTGCTAACCACTCTTCATCGCAGGTCTAAGGGCTACTGTGGACCAAGCCCACAGCGGGAAACTCATTGGGAGATGTGGCTTGGAAGGCAAAAAAGGAAAGAAACTCCTCCGATTATCACTTTGAAAGAAGCAACCATGCTTGGAGGTTGTTCCTAAACACAAATGGGGTAATCGACTAGGGTGCAGAAAGTGGAATCAAAAGGCAAAGCAAATTTGACTTTGGAGGAAACCTCGGCAAACCAAATGAGATGTTGCTGTCGACGATAGCGACATATGAATACAAAGAGAGGAGATTGGTTTGAAGACTAAAAGAGGCCATCGTTGCTTTCCTCAAACTAGAAGATTCTCCACCTTGGACCTAAGGCCTAAACACTGCATCAATCAAAAAGCAAGAGCCTTAGAGACCATCGGACAAAGCTTTCGACCAGTCCGAAGAGGAGCTATAAAAGGGGGAATTAACGATAAAAATGGCAGCTAACACAATACGCACATGAACATCCATCACTTCATACAGGAATCATCATCTTCATCAAGAGTCTCTCAAGAACCCTAAAATTTCTGCTCAACACAACAAGGAAATCAGTCTTCATCTTCTCCAAATCAGTGTTTTCCTCCACTGTCAAAATCTTGTATTTCGATTCCATTGTTCTCAAATGTCTCTTTCTTCTTTCTCCCAAAATCACACACCCAATCTGTTTCCCATAAGTCTTTAATCAATAAAGAAGTTTTTCAGTTTCATTTTCTTGCAAAGTTGTACATTTTCTGGGATTTTGCTCATCTTTTTCATCTTCCTCAGTTCATCTTCTATTTTAACCATTTCCTGCGGCAGGAATTGTTCTTTGAATAGCAACCAGCATTTTGTGCTTTCAAATTTGGTCTCAATCTCACCTTTAAACCCAATATCTCTTCTGGGATATTTGGGCTTGGGCCCGAACCCATTAAGAGCCGACCCAGGCCTGCTTTCACACAAAAAGGCTCACACATTTCTAAGGTCTTCATCTAAGTTCAAAAATGGCGAAACCAAGAGCTGTCCGACAGAACAACCAGAATCCTCCTGCCGACGTTGAAGATGTTCATGAGGAACAAGAAGAGTCCTCAAACTAGCAGCAAGAAGACTCAGCTGCGCATGAACAAGACCCACCGACTCCTGCTGAAATCATGGTGGAATTAGCCCGAGGCATTTATCAAAGCCAAATCGAGCTACTCGAGGCTATCCGAGAGACCAGAGCTCGCGCCACTAATGAGGGTCAGTCCCACGATGGAAGCCGACGCCCTACTCCACCTGGTGGTGGCGATATGCCTGCTGGAAACACCACCGAAACCCAGCAACAGAATAAGCCTTCCAAGGCGATGCTACTCTGTCTGATCTCACCACCCTGCTGGAGAAGGAAAAGGCGAAGCTCTCTCGTCCTTCTTTCACCTTCATGAAGGATCCACCTTACCCAAAGCATTTGGTGGACAAGCCTTATCCACCAAATTATGAAGCTCCAACTTTCCCGCAATACGATGGCAGAAGAGGCAACGCTGTGGAGCAGGTCGGCAAGTTCCTTGATGCTATGGGTCCTTATTCCCTGAACCTGGAACTTTGTCTTAGAGAATTTTCCAAGTCTCTCACTGGACATGCTTACACATGGTATACTACCTTGCCTTCCGGGTCCATCAACTCATGGGAAGAAATGGCAGAGAAGTTCTGCAGGAAATACTTTCAAAGTAAGGAGAGGATTACCCTCCTGCAGCTCCAAAATACCAACCAAAGGCCATCTGAGGGCCTTATTGACTTTGTAAAGAGGTTCCGAGACCTCTCTCTTGATTGCTATGAAAAAAATCCAGAATCCATGTTAGTGGAGATTTGCATCCACAATATGCTGCCAGATTTCCGTGACGTGCTGGAGAACTTGGCATTGGTCAGTTTGCAAAGCTCCTTGATGCAGCAAGAAAGACGGCCCAATCCGTTAAAGTGTCTGCCCTACGTTCCTCTAGAGGTGAAAAACCACAGGGGCATCAAACTCTTGTTACGGCAGGAAACAACAAAAACAGGCCTAATAAAAAAGGCCAAGAGAAGAGGCACCGCCAGTTCCATTTACTACGGTAGAAGTTAACGCACTTGTGGACCAGTGGTTGGCGGATGGTGTCCTGCGGCAGAATCAGGTTAATAAAGAACCAACTGAGCAAGACAAGCAGAATCCTCAGTACTGCCGTCTCCATCGATATGTCCACCACTCCACTCTGTCTTGCCAATCCTTGAGAAGAATCATTTACAAGAGAATCGCTGATGAAACTCTAGAAGTGCCGGAAAGAGCTCAAAGAATTAACGATGATCCATTGCCTCGTCACCAAGCACAGGGGGCTGTGGCAGTCGTCATCCACAGTGGCTTAGAAGTTCTGGATGAGATGGCAGAGTCGTCTACCACCAAAGAGACTACCATTCGAACTCTTCAAAAGAGTCACCGCTTCAAGAACCTTTTTAACCATCTTGGGTTGAATCCTGAAACTAGAAGAGCAGCTACCGAAGCTCTCATCACCATCGCTGCACAATCCGAAAGTGAAGCATGTTTCACCGCTGCAGCTCAGACCAGCAGGACAGTGCTGGAAGCTACCAATGCCATTACATTCACCGATGAAGATATAGAGGTGCATCAACATGATCATCGACGCCCTCTATATGTTACTGCTGTGATCAACAATGTGGAGGTCAGAAGGGCCTTGGTGGACACGGGTTCTTCATTGAATCTCATATCCATCCACACCCTTGTAGCAGCAGGAATACCCAAGCACAGAATTACTAGAGCTACGGTGACTATCTCTGGCTTTGGCAATTCGACTGAAGAGACCTTGGGTCATGTCCTGCTGGACCTGCAAGTCGATCCTGTAAAATCTCTCACTTGCTTTCATGTCATCAATGCCGAGACTTCTTATCACATCCTACTTGGAAGACCTTGGCTGCACAAGCATCAGATTATCCCTTCCACTTATCATCAATGTGTGAAAGGCAGATTGAATGGGAAAGTCTTCAACATATCGGCCAACGCCACTCCATTTGATGAAACAGAAGCTCACTATGCCGAAGCATCCTTCTTCGATGAACTCGCACATGCCCATGGTGCCCGAGTGGCTAAGCCGACCGGTATTCCCTTGCCCCGATGGGAAGATATTCGTGATGATCCAGATTGGGATCTAAGAGCCATGCTTGATCGCAAGAAGCAAAAGAGAGCGCAACCTTCACCACAGTGCCGCAAGACTGTCTATCCCGATGGGAAGGTGGTCTATCGCTTATGAAAATGCGCGGGGTCTCCTAAAGATCCCCAAGGAGATCCCAACACCAGTAGTTGTAATGATTGCAATCTTGTGAGTTCCGAGCATGCAGCAGGAAATATTCCAGAAGAGCCATCTGTTGCAGTCGACGAACCTTTAGAGATTGTTGATATCAGTGGTGATCCTGCCACACAGCACTGCATGTCTATCAGTTCTTCTCTAAGCCCTGATGAGAAGGACCAACTTGTCAAAATTTTGAAAGAATATGAAGACGTCTTTGCATGGAGCTACAAGGACATGCCGAGCCTGGATCCTGCTATGGTGGCCCATTCATTAAATGTTCGGCCAGATGCTAAGCCAGTCAAGCAGCATGCTAGAGTTTTCCATCCTGCAATAAAAGATCAAATCAAGGAAGAAGTGGAAAAGCTCTTAGCCGTAGGATTCATAAGGCCTATTCAACATCCAACATGGCTGTCCAACATAGTTCCTGTAAAGAAGAAAAATGGCAAAATCAGATGCTGTGTGGACTTCAGAGACCTAAATAAGGCGTGCCCCAAAGACGATTTTCCACTGCCAAACATGGATGTCCTCATTGATTCTACAGCAGGACATGCCATGTTCTCCTTTATGGATGGCTTCAGTGGTTACAATCAAATCAAAATGACTCGAAAGGATGCCGAGAAAACAACATTCAGAACACCTATTGGCAATTTCTACTACACGGTGATGCCCTTCGACCTCAAGAATGCCGGAGCCACTTACCAGCGTGCCATGACTGCCATCTTCCACGATTTGATGCATCAAGACTTGGAAGATTATGTGGATGACGTGGTGGTCAAATCAAAGACAAGAGAAGGGCATTTCGATGCTCTAAGAAGGGTATTCAGCCGTTGCCGTGCTTACAAACTCAAGATGAATCCAGCCAAATGTGCCTTTGGAGTTCCCGCAGGAAAGTTTCTTGGTTTCCTTGTCCACAAGCGAGGAATCAATGTCGAACAAAGCCGCATAGATGCTATCACAGAGATGAAGAGGCCTACCAATGTCAAAGAGTTGAAAAGCTTTCTTGGAAGGCTATCTTACATCCGGCGATTCATTCCAGGCCTTTCGGCTAGCACCACCACTTTCACCCCTTTGTTAAAGAAAGGGAAGCCATACGAATGGGAGCGCCATCATGAAGAAGCTTTCATTCATTTGAAGAAGCAATTGCAGAATCTCCCAACAGTGCAGTCTCCTACTGCAGGAAAGCCATTGAGACTCTATTTGGCCATGACAGATGCAGCCATTGGCGGATTATTGGCACAAGCCGATGAGCAGGAAACAGAGTGCCCAATCTACTACATCAGCCGAGCCCTGCAGGATGCTGAAAAGAAGTATCCAAAAGTTGAAAGAATGTGCTTGGCGCTGATTTATGCTTCTCAAAAGCTGCGGCACTATTTCCTAGCTCATGAAGTCCATTTGATGACCAAGTCCAATCCAATCCGCTATTTGTTAGCGAAGCCATCTCTGTCAGGGAGGTTGGCCAACTGGTTGCTACAACTGTCGCAATACTCCATTTCCTGCCACAATCCTTCTACCATCAAAGGACAAGCCGTAGCAGATCTTCTTGCTCAATTCCCAGGTGATGATAGTGCCACTCTATCGGAAGAAATCCCAGGGATGGAAGAGCAAGTCTTGACTGCAGAATCGGTGCAATACCATACTTTATATTTTGATGGGTCCTCTACGGCAGAAGGGGGAGGCGCTGGAATCGTAATATTGGATGAAAAATCTTAAGCTTTCACCTCGTCTTACAAGCTCGACTTTCCATGCTCGAACAACGTTACTGAATATGAGGCTTATCTCATTGGTCTCTTGGCTGCCAAGAAAAGGGAATCAAGCATTTGAGAGTCAAAGGCGATTCGAACTTGGTGATTAGCCAAGTGAATGGAGAATTCGCACTCAAAGAGCCCACTTTGGCACCTTATAGAGCCATGGAGAGCTAGAAAGGTCGTTTGAGACTTTTGAGATTGTTCACATACACAGAGGGGAGAATCGACATGCCGACTCTCTAGCCACCTTGGGATCAAAGCTCATCTTTTCCAGCGATTCTGCCCAATTTGAGGTGGTCAGGCAGGTCTCCCCAGTTACAGATCAGCCCAAGCAAGGGCCCACAGCTGAAAGAGAAGATTGGAGAAGCTCCATCGAGAAAGCCTTATTGTCTGATAATTCCCCATCAATCAAAGAGCTTAAGGACTACACTTTGATCAATGGGGAGTTGTATCATCGAATGCCTGGAGGAATCCTTGCAAGATGTGTTGGGAAAGAAGAAGCGGAGCTCGTCCTCAAGGAAACTCATGAGAAGTCTTGCGCCATAGCTCCTGAAATCAGCCTCTATCGAAGATTGCAGAGACTGGGCTACTTTTGGCCAGACATGAAGAAAGAAGCATCCACTGTTCAGCATGGACGTGAGAGTTGCAGCTCAACATTCGGGGAAAAAGAATGCCTTTCCTTAGATGCTGCAGGAGATTGGCGTGGATTTCCTTATTCATGGTGTCCTACCGCAGGATACAAAGAAAGCATATGCCCTCAGGAGATCTACAACGAGATTCTTTGTCGACAATGGCATCTTGTTTCGAAAAGGGTTCACTGGAGAACCATTGAGATGTTTGTCTGCCGCAGAAGCTATCAAAGTCATGGCGGAAATCCATTTTGGTGATTGTGGAGAGCACCAAGGCAGGAAGAAGCTCTACCAACAGCTGATATCATGCGGATGTTACTGGCCTCAAATGAAAAAGGAGTCCAAAGAGTATGTCAAAAGATGTTCAACTTGCCAATTCCATGGGGGAATGATTCACACTCACCCCTCGGCACTTCAAGACATGCGAACTCCTTGGCCCTTCCACACTTGGGGGCTAGATTTGATTGGTCCAATTCATCCCGCATCTGATGGCGAAATATGGATCCTTGTAGCCACAGAATACTTCACAAAGTGGGTAGAAGCAGAAGCTTTGGGAAAAGCCACTGGTCCTGCTGTAGCTCGATTCATCAAAGAAGCAATCATTTGCAGATTTGGAGTTCCCCACAGAATCATCACCGACAATGGCACTCCCTTTGTGAACCAGTATGTTGGAAAGCTCTTAGATGATTATGAGGTCAGGCATAGGAGGTCAACGGCCTATTACCCACAAGGAAATGGCCAAGCCGAGGCAACAAACAAAGTGCTGCTCAAGATTTTGAACAAAAAGGTTTATGAATACAAGAGAGGCTAGACCACCCACTTGTCTGATGCTCTATGGGTTTATCGAGTTCATCCTAGATCCTTTACTGGTTTCTCTCCTTATTCTCTAGTCTATGGTGCTGAAGCTATCCTGCCGGTCGAAATTGTCAAGCCAACAGCAAGAGTCTTAGCCTCCACTGATTTGGACAGTTCATTCGTCATTTGTGGAGGGCAAAGATTGGTTGAGCTGGAGGCTGTGGATGAGATTAGAGAACAGGCTAAGGCCAACATGCAAAGGTATCAAGAATCCATGGCCAAAACTTATGGCAGGAAGGTCAAGCCTAGATCTTTTGCGGCAGGACAGCTAGTTCTCAAGGCGGATGATCACGTGAGAAGAAATTTGCCACGCCCATCCAAATTTGCTCCAAATTGGAGTGGGCCTTACATCGTGACAGAAGCCTTCGACAGTGGGTATTATGAGATCCCTAAGCCCAACGAGCC
This sequence comes from Corchorus capsularis, assembly GCA_001974805.1. NCBI lineage: Eukaryota > Viridiplantae > Streptophyta > Magnoliopsida > Malvales > Malvaceae > Corchorus > Corchorus capsularis. The sequence continues at coordinate 59,149 of AWWV01007021.1, forward strand.
CAACTGGTATGAATTAGTTAATACCAAATGGCTTAAGTCCTACCATTGCTAAATTTCTCATTATTTGCTTGATGGGTAGGCCTCTCTAGTTAGCCCATAGGATTTTGTAAATCCCTTGTATTTGGGCCCTTTTGATTATTACCTAAATAAACAGAGAGTTTATCACATACTTTGGGTATTTCACCAGAAATTCTTTCATTCTTTCATGCTACACATCATAGCAGGAAAATATACTTACCACACACACAAATCCTGCTGTAGCAAATAAAGGCATTACGCCAAATATCCATAAACAAAATACTTAGAATATTCATACATACCCAAATACCAAATATCCAAATACCAAATACCAAATATCCAAATATTCAAATACCCATCAGATTTCAGAAAATAAAATCAGCCGACACATGGCTATTCATTAAAAGTAAAGGCAGCAGTCTTGTTACGCTTATGGAGAAAGGCGGGAACGCAGTCACTGTTCAGCACGCCAGCAAGCTTCTTCTTATGGGCATCTTCTGCCTCCTGAATGGTCCTCTTCAAGACGGCCACACGTTCTTCATGCTGCTTCAACTCCTCCTTCAGCTTGTTGAGCTCGAAGTATAGGCCTTGTTCTGTGCCACTTCTGAAGAAGAGTATGCCTAACGACCACAGAAGACCCTAGCCAAGTAGAAAACATGGTGCTGGAAAGGCTCCACGTCGAAGCGAAAACCCTTGGCCTCTCTAACCGCATCTCTCCAATAAAAAAGCAAGGACTCTGTGATGTTGCTTATTTCTGTATTCTCCATGTCATACAAAGCTTGACAAAGCAACCCAAGAGCGAATGCAGCACCAGCAGAGAAAGGTCCGACATTTGCAAGGAAATCTGGATATGCTCTTAAAATCTTCTCGGCAATGGGCTTCAAGTGCGAAAACACGGAAAAATGAGTATTCTCCACCGGAACCATAGTACCACCTTTACCCATGTATGAGTGAAAGAAAGAGCTCGGGCGTGAAGCCTTGCCCACCAATTCATCCAGCAAAGTACGGTAGGGGACCTTCCCACCTTCCTTGCTTTGCCCTGCTGCACTACTGGCCTCAGTCTCAGCAGTAGACTTGCCACTTCCTGCGGGAAGCCAATAACCAAGATTTCGGGGGCCGCAGGAAGAAGGGAAGATGAAACTGAAGTTTCAGATGAAAGAACAGAGAAAGCTTACCAGCATCTACAATGTCGGTCATCGAAATGTCTCCACTAGCAGCAACGGGACCTTCTATCACTTGTTCTGGCGGAACTTCACCTCTCACCGGCCCAATGCCGGAATCGACATCCAAGGGCTCATAAATTCTCTCTTGACTCAGCATCTCAGCTTCCTCAATAGTAAAACCTAAAGGCTTATAATCTTCATCATCTCCATCGACGCCCTCGTCGGAACTTCCATCTATCTCCTCGAAGCCATCATCATCTTCCTCCAAATCAGAGCCAGGATCGCTGTCCAAATTCTCTTCTTCCTCAGCCATGGCGACTTCAGGTTCCTCTTGTACTTTTCCTTTCGTTTTGCTCTCTGCAAGTTCATAAAAAGGGGAAACAAGAGAGGTAAAACCTTTAAAATCCTGAGGGGTCATCTCGATTGAGGAAGTGTTCGAAGAGGAAAATAAGCTTACCTAGGCCTTTTAGAGGAGGATCTTCTACACTCTTATCAACCTCGCTAGCGATTTGGTTCAAATCAAAGTTTGCAAGAACACAAACAAAGGGGAATAGGTATTTCTTTTCTACTCAAACCATCGAAAGAAAAAGAAAAAAAAAGGAAGAAAGACAAACCTGCCCCAACCGAGCCAGCAGCATCTCTAGCAGGCATGAGTTCCTGCAATGTTGCAATTCAATCTCAGAAGCTAAATCCCAGCAAAGGGAAAAACAACAGCAATCGAAGCCACAATCGAAAGCTTACCTCAACCTCGGTAGCCGGAGATTCTTGAACTCTCTTATTCTTGGATCGAGTGCTGTAAAACTTGGTCACAGCTGGCCTAGAAGAAGGAACAGGAATGTCAGTGGTCATGGCCTCGGCAAGGACTGCGGCAGCAACAGAAGCTTTCTTAGTGAGGCTCGCCAAAGTCTTATACTTCTTCTTGGAGGGACCGGAACTGCCGCCACTTTTCTTTCTTTTCTTGGCAGGCTCTTTCACAGGCTTGACCGGCTCCTGCAGACTTGGAATTGGCTTCCTGGATTCAGCCTTGTTCAAAGATAGCAGTGTTGCTATAAGCTCAACATCACCCTCATCGAGACCAAGCAACATCTTGCTGCCGAGATACTTCATTCTCCACCTCTTCGCATCACGATTAGCAAACTTCTCAATGCCACCGTGACACAGAATATGAGAAGGCGGAGGATAAGGCAAGTTCCCGAAAGCCCACCAATGGGAGTCCTTTTGCTTAAAAAACCCCGGTTGTAAAGTGACGCTCCATGTATGTCTGGAGAGTCGAATGATTAACGAACCGAGGATTCCCCAGTTTGGTTTGGAGGCAAAGGAGTAATAGGTTGAGGGCCAAGCTCATAAAAGATCTTAAAGCAACGCAGCAGCCTTCCCAATGCTCAATCATAGCAGGAATCATGATAGGCATGACTGCAGTCCCCATGAATTTAAAAGTCCTGCCATCCTAGAAGCTGTCTACTTGAAACGCAGTCAAGAATCTCCTGATTGCTACTTCCCAAGGATCAGCGAGAAAGGTAGCAATAGCAACTCCTTGGTCAAATCCGAACTGCCTCAAGGCAAATTGGGGGCTATAGTTCAAAACACCCCATCCACAATGACAAGTATGGAATCAT
>AWWV01007022.1:0-14255 GCA_001974805.1 Corchorus capsularis
TTTTTTGATAATCCTCACTATGAAATTTTGTTAATCTCCCTATAAAATTTTGATTTACATACTATGAAATTTTGATAACCTTCTTATGAAATTTTGAAAACTAAACTATGAAAATTTTTGATAACCTTCATATGAAATTTTAATATCCTCCTTCAAATTTTGATTACTCTATAATAAAAGTTTAATAACCTTCCTAATTTGGTAACCATACTATGAAATTTTGATAACCTCCCCAGAAATACCACTACGAAATTTTGGTAATCATATTTTGAAAATTTGATAACCTCTTTATGAAATTTTGATAACCTCTCTATAAAATTTTGTTGACCCCTCTATGAAATTTTGATAATCACATTATGTAATTTTGATAACCTCGCTTTGAAAATTTGAAATTGGACCCTCCAAAACAAAGGCCCATTGCACATTTGCTTCAGATTATCTAAACTCAAATAAGACGTTGGAGACGAAGACAAAAAGCAAAATTAAATACAACGACTGGAAACAAAGACAAAATACAAAATTAAATAGGATGTTGGAAACAAAAAATCAAATTGACTTTCTTATAATTTAATATACGTATTATATAATCTAATCTAATAATTAATAATGGAATAATTTATGATTAAAAAAATAATAGAATAATTAAAATATTATTTAGTAATGGCAATTTAGAAATATGTTTTTTTAAAAAGGGTACAATTGGAAATATATTTTAAAAATAAGGGTACAATCGGAAAAAATAAAGTTTCCCCTTATTCATACTTTTATATATAGTATATAGATAATATTAAAGAGAACCATGAAATTGAAAATCTGTTTTGTTCCCTTTCTGATATTTGAGTGGAAGGACAAAGCAATGATCTCATGACTAATGTATAGAGATAGGAAAGTAATTTTTCAATATTTAAAGATTAAAACAAAGCAGTACATATACACAAAACTTCTTCAGGCATCACGGTTTAGCGTGTGGATTCAGGACAGAAGAAACATGTATTAATTCTTGTGATTTTGGTATTTGCAAGGCATTCAAATGCTTCAAGTTCTAGAGATTGTAGTCCTCAAATTCCACTTAATAGATCCTGCAAAGTTTTCATTTAAAGATCTTAATATAACAACTAACATGAAGCATAAATTCTATTTGCTCCAAGGTTAGAGGTTGCTCTTGGATAAGGAGGTTCAGAAAAGAGTTAGTACCCATAGTAAGCTGACATGCCTTTTTTTCTCTGCCCCAAGTTCCCAAGGTATAATTGGACATCAGAGAATCATGTCGACATCCAAAATCACAACCAAATCAACACTTCACGTGTCTTTACTATGTTTAAGCCAGTGGACAATTCAGCCAGGTTTGCTCATTGCAGGGTACCTGTAGAACCAAAAATTATTTTTCACTCCACCCTAAAGTTCTTCACAATACGTATGATCTATAAGACTTTATGCTAGAACAAATGGAAGTAAAGAATGAAACATGAGAGGATGCTTATAATTATTAAAGCTTTAAGGGTTTAGGGTTGTAAGCTCAAAGGACTTACTTGTATTATCTGATGTTTTGTCAATGAGTTTTCACCTTGATATGCTGGAATTACTTTGCTTACCTGCATTGTCATAATGACTCATGAACATATATAAAAACATTAAATGGTGGCAATTGGCAAACGATCCAAAAACAGAAATCAATTAAAGAGTACTTAATATAAGCAAGCTACTACCTTTTGAATGCTTTTAGAAGTCTCATGCTTGCCAAGAACATCCTTGTTCAGCCTATTCACTACCACATTATAAGCAATTACAGATCATATTACATCAGTAGAACACATGATAATATTAAAAGAAAAACAGGTAAACAATGCACTTAAACTACAAAAGATTATATAGCTATAAAATAGCTTGACTTAGTATCTAAAACTTGAGCTGTATAAATGCAGCTTGACTTATAGAAAATATTATTTAATTATTTGATTTAGCTCTAAAATAACAAAGCTTTTCATTAACATAACAGCATCAATGGCAGGATATTGCAGAGCAATTAATAATTGCAATAAACACATTAAATATATATCAATAATCAAATCCATACTTGAAATAATTAGCAAATAATCATTCCATAAGAATGTAAGATTAATATTTAAGTTTACACTAACCAAAGAACATGAAGCAAGGCAGGGTAAATGAGAAAAAGAAGCACTGGTTAGATATAATTCTCCTAGGAAAATTTTAAAATGAATCAAAAAGGAACAACTCATTCAATTGTGGATGGCCGAGGGGTTTTTGACATACTCAAAAGAAATTATAGATATGGAGGAAGAGGAACGGGGGAATGAGTACTTGAAAGATTTAACATCAAGGTCATTCTTCCAACAATCAAGTAAGGATAAATCTTGTTTTGTCATGCATGATCTAATTAGTGACTTAGCCAACTCTTTTTCTGGAGATTTTTTTTTTAGAGTGGAAAGTGGTGCCAAGACATGTAAAGTAACCAAAAAGATCCGTCATTTGGCCAATATCCAAGAAGAATATGATGTGCGTAAGAAATATGAAACTTTATGTGAAGCAAAGGGTTTGCGCGCATTTTTAACTTAAAGTCATCGGTATGGCGTCCTTTGGTGACCGACAAGCTATTGGATGATTTGGTAATAAATTCTGCAAGATGCTTACGAATACTTTCTTTGACTAATTATCATAATGTCGAGCAACTGCCAAAAGAAATCGGAGAATTGAAGCATCTTAGATATCTTGATCTTTCTAGAACTTCAATTGGAAGGTTGCCAAATTCTTTGTGTTCATTGTATAATTTGCAAACATTAAAGTTGTTTGAATGTTGGAAGCTTGTAGAGTTGCCTGAAGACATGGGAAGATTGATCAATATGCATCATCTGGATATCAGGGGTACTAGGATAAAGAAGATGCCAGCTGGAATGGGAAAACTGAAAGATCTTAAAGTATTAACAAACTTTGTTCTTGGGAAGCATGATGGGTCGAGCATTGGTGAGCATGATGGGTCGAGAATCAATAATTCCGTATTGGAGCAGATGATGCAACCTTGCACTAGTCTTGAGAAGTTGTATATTTACAAGTGTAGTGAGCTGAGCCTGAGATCCCTTCCTGAAGGTAGTAGTTTGGCTATGACGCTGAAGCAATTGAGGATTGAAGAGAGTAATGTGTTGAATGATTCTAAAATCCTCATGTATGCATCCCTTGAATCCTTGCATATTGAAAAAAGCAGGTTTAATGGGGTGGAATCCTTCCCATTAGGATCATTCCCTTTGCTAAACAGTGTCCGTATAAAGAGTTGTCAAGTGTTGAAGTGGATTATTGGTACAATGGAGGGAGAGAAGAAGTCCCATTTCAAACATTTCCTGTATGCAGAGCTGCTGGATGCGAAATTCTAATGTGATTCATATGTGGGCAGAATCCTCTTCTTGATTCTGTTTGAAGTTGTTTCATGTTCTAAAGGCATCCTTCACTTCACATGATTTCATTTCTTCTCTTTTCCTTTTTATTGTCAATTGCTTTTAATACTTCTTTTTTTGGCCAAATGATGTTGAGAACTTGTTATACTTTTCAAGTATATATAAATCCAATAAAATTCAGGGAATCAAACTTAATTATTTTAAGTATCAATAGACTATAGAGTGTCAATTTTTACATTTTATATTTTCTTATTTCTTACTCCTACTTTCCATCTATTTATGTTTCTAAATAACTTTACCAGCCCAATTAAATTCCATCAGAAGAAGCTTTTTCATGAATTTCATATACATACTTTACAGAAAAATCATGTAAGGTGAGAAACATCTACCAAAACTTTTCCCTAATAATTTCTCCATTCACAAAACTCGGACAATAAAATGTTAATTGGGGAATTTATTTCCCAAATAGTATATGAAGAAAAACTACCAAAGCCCAAAATGAAGAATGGAGTTAGCCCAATAGAAAACAACGCCCAAAAGAGTTGACCCAAAACCAACATTTCTCTTCTATTCTCTGTTTGTCTTCGGCCAGTAAATTGGACTTTGTAATAACCAAATTAAAAGCCACAGAAAGAGAGTCTCTGTTTGCAGTCGCTGCGTCAACTGCAATGGAGGCTCCAATCAGAGCTAGACATACCCTATTTCTCTCACTCTTTTCACTTTTCTTCTTCCTCTCCACTTCCTCTTCTCTGCCGAACCTCGTAATCGCCGACGCCGAGCGTAGGGTAAACTCCCAAGTCCCTTTCTCTTTTCTTTTCCCTTTTTTTTCCTTTTTTTAGTCTTAATTTTACTCGAAATTATGGAAATGATGATATACGACTCTTAAATTTTAATCTTTTTTGGTTAAGGATATATGATTTTAAATTTAAGGTATGATTCATATAATTTAAAAGCTCTGACTGTAACAATTTTCAACATTTATGCTTGATCTAGATTTTTTTTTTGTTAGCTTATTTGTTTTGATTTGTCTCTCATTTCTGTTTCGCATTTCTTTGATTTCTTAAAGTGATTTTTTTTTCTGTTTGATGCAGATTGACTTGGCATCTCACATTGTTAAAGTTTACTTAACTTTTAAGGTAAATTCTTTCTTATATCCTGCAACTTTATCTATCTTTTAATATCTTTATATTGATTTTTGATTTATTCATTAATTCAAAAGAAGAACAAGGAATGTAATAGATAGGCGATGGGGTCTTATATTTGAGTTTGGAACTTTGGGCGTTAAATTTACCCATAAGTGTTTTCCCCCCTATTCAGGTTATTATTACACATTGATTTTGTTCTTGGAAATGATCCGAGGCTTTGTTAGGTCATAACTTACTTTCCTACTTGCCCTTTGCTTTTGCAAGCAAAAAAATCCAATTATAGGAAAAAAGAAACAGATAATATTATTATAGTATTTGTGAAGAAGTGAAACATAGAACTTGACATTTTTAATGGCAAAATGCATGTTTTTCTTCTAATTGAAACGATTTTGTGTTCCATATGTGTTGCTTTTTAGGTATTTAGTTTATTTTAATCCAATTCAGTTGTGCTGTTTTGGCCACTTTTGAGAAGCAAAATGTAGATAATAAAAAAGTCAAGTTGTTAAAAAGTAACATTAAATTGGAGCTTATAATTTTCTTATTGGTTTATTTTGGAAAACAAATTCAAGGCATGTTTAAAGTTTTTGCATTGATAACACAGGTAACTGCACTGTTTAATCTCCACATATCCAATATATGCTATTATTATGTGTAATAAAGTATGGGCTTCTTATAGGTTGAGAATGCTGGTAGCACACCTGCTTCAGAAGTTATTCTTGCTTTCCCAACCACTCAAGTTGATCATCTAGCAACAGTTGAAGCATTAGCAACTAAAGGAAAGCGGAAGAAGACTACTTTGATCCGTCTTGAAGTAAAACCCACGGAACTGCCTGATGCACCTAATGACACGAGATATTTTACTATATCTTTGGCTAATCCATTAAATTCTGGTGAAAGCATAACACTAGAAGTGCTGTACTTGTTGACACACTCCCTAGAACCTTTTCCAGCAGAGATAGGCCAATCAGAACCTCAGTTAGTAATTTATCGTGATAGTGCATTGATATTGTCGCCGTATCATGTTAAGCAGCAAACAACTTTTCTTAAGACACCAAGTACAAAGGTGGAATCGTTCACAACTGTGGAACCCACATATCGCGCAGGCACTGAAATAAAGTACGGGCCATATGAAGATCGTCCTCCATATTCTTCTTCGCCACTTCTTGTACATTTTGAGAATAATAGCCCGTTTGCTGTTGTTGAGGAGCTTGTTCGAGAAATTGAAATATCTCATTGGGGAAATGTTCAGGTCACAGAGCAGTATACATTGGTTCATGCCGGTGCTCGGCATAAAGGTGTATTTTCAAGGTGGGGTAGCTCTACTGCCTGCTATAGCTCAGCCTGAAAGTTCATTGAGAAATCAAGCATTTTTTTTTTTAAAGATTTGATTTAAATATTCATTTTCTACTCTGTGCTACTTTCAGGGTTGATTACCAATCCAGGCCATCCTTTAATGGTGCATCCTCATTCAGATACCTTCTGGCAAGACTACCGCCCAGGGTTCATTCTGTCTACTACCGGGATGAAATAGGAAACATCTCATCATCACACCTGCGTAAAGATTCTCGGAAGGTACTAATCTATATTTCTCTTCTATTTGCTCTCTCACCCTTTCAGAAAAAAGTGGTTTTAATGATTTAAAAAATCACTTGCCTGGACTTTGGAATCTGTGTATTTATGAACTATTTCCTTCGATAAACTCAGTTTGTTTCAGCTTGTTGGATGCTTTACCAAGTCGATATATTTATAGTTTTTTATGTGCAACTTTCTGTTTTAAAGAAATTGGAAACATGCTTTTTGAAAAATGGGTTTTATTCTATTTCCACAATGAATAATAGTATGCAATTACAATGGCAAGAGGCTGATCACATCTTGTGTTTTAAAAAAAGTTGTTTTGATTGTTCAGGGTTAGGTTTATTGTGTTACTAATATCCAACAAGTTTTCCAGTTTATGAACATGAATTTACATCTTCGTGCAGCCTTTGTCATATTTTTAATCAAGGCAAAGGTCACCATGATATGGATGGCTTCACTTATTCTTTTCGTATAGGTCTAACTCTGCATTTTTGTATTTGTGTAATTTACTAAATTTATGCATTTACAGTCAGAGCTGGAGATTGAACCGCGATATCCTTTATTTGGTGGTTGGAAAGCAACTTTTGTCATTGGTTACGGGCTACCATTGCAAGACTTCCTTTTTGAGTCATCTGGTGATAGGCGTTACCTCAACTTTACTTTTGGATGCCCCCTTCTTGAGACAGTGGTTGACAAGTTAACTGTCAAAGTAGGTTTGGCATAATGATCTTGTGTTGATGTTGCTTAAAATCAAATTGATTTTTTTTTTGTTGCTTTAATTCTATGTCCACAATGCTGGAATTTTCTGTATACTATGAATGGAACTAATATGTTATGCTTCAGGTTGTTCTACCTGAGGGATCAAAAGAACCTTCTGCTGTTGTTCCCTTCCCTGTAGAGCAGCATCTTGAGGTAGTTATTCCCAATATAATACTCTCTCTCTCTCTCTCACACACACACACACAGATTCAATCATTGTGTCTATTCAAAATCAGGGTGATGTCAGAATTTTCTTTTTAAAAATTACTGTACTTCTTTTAGGTAGTTTGTTGAAAAATATTTTTCCTGAAATGTGAAGGTTTGGCTTTTATGCATATATTCTCTCGTGTTTATTATCTATTACTATTTCAAGTAATGTGTTCTATTTGAATCTTGCAGACCAAGTATTCTTACCTTGATGTTGTGGGAAGGACTGTTGTTGTCCTTGAAAAGAAAAATGTTGTTCCTGTGCACAACTCTCATTTCCAGGTAACTTATCAACTTCTCTATGTGCATTATTTTTCCCCCCATTGGTATGAATGTTATTGTTGACGATTACATCTCCCGGGGAATTTTACATTGGTGGATATAGACCCGTGCTTAAGTGACACCTTCAAGTGATGATTGAAAATTAAAATACATATATAAAAGTATTTTTTATGGAGGTTGTTATGCTCTGCTCGAAATTAATCCAACTATTGCAGGAGAGTACACATAACAAGAGGAGTCAGATGTTTGAGTACTTAACAATCGTATTTATTGATATTTTTACTTCTGTTACCTTTTAGACTCTAATTATAGGATAAGCTCAAGATGCCAATGATTGTCCTTGATGGTAACAATCAATCACTTTTGTAGCTTGTGCATTACCGAATGCACTACCTCAGTCAAACGTGCTAGTTAAAACATTTTCTTTGCTGTGCTTTCCAGAAAGTTTTGCAAAGATGCACTATTTTTATACTTACTAGTTAACCCTAGTTACTAGATTTGGACTAGCTTGGTCAAACAGAGCTGTGCATAGGTGATACGTACTCTTTAATATCTTTGATATTTTAATTTTTTAGGCTCAAAATTTGGTCAAACCTAGTTGATGGTAACCACTTCGAAATTTATGTAATTGATTAGTTTTGTCACTTGTAATGTGCTTACGTTGTACTTATTCTTTATTTCCTTGCTATTGTAAATGAACAATGTACAACCTGCCCACTATGGTTATCAGAACACCAAGTTTATAAATCTTACATCTTTTTGTTAACCTCTCTTGGCAGGTTTATTACACCTTCAAGCCAATCTTCATGCTTGCAGAGCCTCTTATGTTGGCAGTGGCATTCTTCTTGTTTTTCGTGGCCTGCATAGCTTACCTGCATATTGATCTTTCCATACGTAAGTGAAATGATGCGGTACTCTTAAAAGCTGAATTAACAAATAGTTCCAAACTATCATTCAGCATCCTCAAGTGATGCCATTTTACCTTGGTTAGAACATACACAGACTCTGGAGTCTGGAGCTAGGAACATGTTAGTAACTTTTCGTGTACTAGAACTCTAAAATTTTCTCCAATCGAATTAGTTTGCAATTAGAAAGTTTTGTTGTTAAAAATGCTCATGTTTTAGAATTGTTGAGAATTGTATCAACACCAATCAATATAGATTCTGATTCTGATGATGATATCTTCTTGGTGACAACCAAAGTGCTATGGTGGTGTAAACATGTCTAAGTTGCTGTGTCTGTGAATTATGTTAGATCGACCATTTTGCTGTTGTCTTCACTTGTCATGCCATTTATGATTTAATTTCTGCTTTATTAGGTCATTCATGTCATGTGGATAGCCTAAAACTACTATTTGTCAGGGATATGGATGGTTAAACGAATGATGATTCATAGTTTAATAAATCATAATATTTGAGGTTGGCTCATGAATTGCTCTAAAATGTTCGTATTTGTGGAATTGGGAAATTTTCAGACAAAAGCATAAAAGACTTATTCAGAAAATTTTCATAGGTATTCTATAATTTTTTTTGAACTAAGGAATTTTATAATCTTAAATCCATGTCCCCAACTGAGATATTTTAAAATAGCAACTTCCCCATGTTTAAACTACCATAGCACTATGAACCATCTGAAGAAGGAAATAGCAACTTCCTAATTCAGTTGGCTGAATTTATGACAGCAAAAATTAGAAGCAACCGTCTTCAAAATTATAGTATTGTTTCTAATTAATTGCAACTGTAACACTGTCTGATGTCCCTCAAATATAATTCTCAACGCAATTTATTGGATAAAGCATATGTTAGTATATACTCCCTCTGTCCCTAATTATAAGTCCCTTTTTGGTCAACCAACATCAAACTTTGACCAATGATTTATAAAAAAATATTTAAAATTTAATTTTAAAAAAATGTGTTGAAAAGTTTGTAATTCAAAGTTTATAAGTGTTATTTTTTAAATTATATTACTTTATATATTTTTTATAAACATTAGTCAAAGTTTGGCTTGGTTGACCAAAAAGGGACTTATAATTAGGGACAGAGGGAGTATAACCTATCAATTTTTTTCTTTATCCATATACAAACACAAGGAAAAATAATTAAAAATTTGACATTTATCATCTTCAAATATACATGAGCTTTTGCATTTAAAATTTCAACTTAGAGGGAAATTAGCATTTTTGGGAGAAAAAATGGGAGTTTATTTTGACACTCTAGTTTAATTAGTACTCCTATATATTGAGTTGGGTGGAAGAAGTTCGATATCTTTTAATAGGTCTTGAATTTGAGTTTTGTGAATAGAAAAAATAGACATTAAGAGAACCTATCATTGATTAGACTTTAGAGTTTTTACGAGAACTTATCATTGATTAGAGTTTTGACATGGCAAGGCTCCGTCTTGATCTAACTCTATACTCAATGTTATTTATTTCAAAAAAAAAAACAAAACAAATTAGTATACGAACATCTAACTCATTGGTTGATATAATACATTTTCTAACAAGCAAGCAAAGTTTTTTGTTGTCCAAATCTCAAATTGAAAAACCTAGACTACTAGATTGAGGTGGATTTCGGAAAAGTCTCTTGAAGAAGACTTTTTTTTTTGGGCAATAGAACAAAGAGATTTAGATGCCAAAATTCTATTTTGCAAGGCAAAGCAGTTGTCATAGGGTTGTATAAAATATTTGGAGAATTGGAATTTGCTTGATATATATCTTCGATGAGAGACGGGAAACTTTTTTTGTTTTTCTTTCTTCACGTAATTGATATCATGGGGCTAATTATTATGTGGGGTATTCAATTAAATTGGGGAAACATTTTGGAAATCAGACACTCATATTTCTCATGAAAGGGATTTTTAACATATTAAGCTGAGCATGACATCTTATCTTACTATATGTAAAAGGATAAGACACATGTATGAATAAAAAATAGTACTATATAGTTTGAATTAATGATTTCTGCAAAAAAAAAGTGTTTGAATTTATGATTTCTATCTACTATATTCTAACTTAATCAACTACACTCCTCCAATTCTTTTAATTTGTATGAATTCTCTTTGATAAATCAATGATTCTGAATTAATAATTAAAATAATATCTATCAAAAATTTCTATCTTCAAATTATTTTACAAAAATAATTAAAAGAATCCTAATATTTATAATTTAATCTCGAGAGAACAAGAACAATCTCGATGCTCCAAAAATTAATAAGGAATAAAGAAAATTAAAATACCTAATTATAGAAGTGAGATGAAATTGAAAGTAAAAATGCATATATTTGCCCAAACAAAATGAAAATGAAAGGTTCAAGTCAATGGTATTGGCATATAAGTCTATGAGGAAAGGGATAGCCCTAGAAATCTTTTCTCCTCAGCTCATTTATGTGGTAGATGAGAGCATCTTCATGCATAATTAAACCAATGTCTCAAAATTAATTATTTTTTTGCTACATTCAAAAATTAAAATTATTACTATTATTAAAGAGTAACAACATGCATAATTAAAGTTGCTTTTGTTTACCAACACTCGTTGGGTTGAGTAAAAGGATCTCAATGCTCCTTAAGTAAGGTTTCAGATTCAAGTCTTGTAAATGTCAAAAATAGGTGTTGTGAGAGCTTCTTCCAATGAAATCTGACACTATTTAACTCCGAATTAGTCAGGGCTCAATATGGTCACCAGATACCGGAGGGTTAATGGTTAAAGTACATAATTGGTCCCTCAAGTGGTGCGACTATAGCAAATTGGTCCCCCAAGTGAAGAAATATGTAATTTAATCCCTCAAGTCGAGTTAACCGAGCAATTAAGTAATTTCCGTTAGTTTCCGTCCAATGTGCCGTTAAACGTCCGACGTGGCAGTGACGCCGTCAACTATGCTGACGTGTCAACTGCCACGTCATACTTTTTGATTAAAAAAATATTTAAAAAATATATATATATTTAAAAAAATGAGTCAGGGGCCTAATTGCTCAATTAACTCCACTTTAGGAGCTCAATTGCTCACTAAGTTCACTTCAGGGACTCATTTGCATATTTGCCCCTAATTTTTGGTTTTTTTAATAAAAATTAAAAAAATTCATTTTCTTTTTTTTCCATTTTCTTAAATAATTTTCTTCTTTTCCAAAACTTGTGGTGAATATGATTAATATTTTAAATAGGAACAACAATAGATTTATAAATGATGTAATTGGCAATATTTAGTATATATTAATCATTTATATCAAGTTTCTCTTCCCTGACTGTTTCTTGCTTTAATCAGTCCATTTCATATTGCTTAATTTAATAATAGTTAATTTATAAAACAACTACAATTTAAAAAATAATTTGATTTGTTTGATTTATTATATATATTTTTTTAAAGTTTAAACAGACTACTTTTTCATTAATCAAGGAGTTAAATTACAAATATGAGAAGGTAAATAATCCAACCACACCCTTTGGTCACCCAATATATACTAAGATTTGACAATGTTATGGGTTAAAATATTTGTCATCTTTTTAACAAAATTAAAAGAGATAGTATCAAATTTTTTTAAAGAAAAAATCATTTTCTTCTTTAAAAAAGAAAAAATGGTTTTTTTTTTTGAAAAAAACAGAAAAAAAAAAATTGAATTTTTTATTTTATTAAAAAAAACAAAAAATTAGGGGCAAATGTGCAAATTGGTCCCTGAAGTGAACTCTGTGAGCAATTGAGTCCCTGAAGTTGAGTTAATTGAGCAATTAGGTCCCTCACCCAATTTTTTTTAAAAAAATATATATTTTTAAAATTATTTTTTTAATCAAAAAGTATTACGTGGCAGTTGACACGTCAGCATAGTTGACAGCGTCACTGCCACGTCGGACGTTTAACGGCACATTGGACGGAAACTAATGGAAATTACTTGATTGCTTGGTTAACTCGACTTGAGGGACTAAATTACATATTTCTTCACTTGAGGGACCAATTTGCTATAGTCGCATCACTTGAGGGACTAATTCTGTACTTTAACCTAGGGTTAATACTGAAAAGTTGTTTTTGTTTGCAGTAGCAAATTATGATTTATGAGCGCATGACTCCAAAAGAAAATACAATCATATATTCTAATTTCCATTTGTGTTTTTTACCAGATGCTAATTATAAGCAGCTAATTAAGAAAAGGAAAAAGGGAAGTCTTTAGGGAAAAATTTTTAATTTTTTTATTTGCCAAAAACATCACTTTTTGAAATCTTGATATCTTAAGAGGATATATATTTTTCTTTCTTCCACCTAAATTTTGTAAAATCTTATACATAGGTGGGAGAATATAGGTCCGTGAGCTGGTGAGTCCCATAAATTAGACGTGAAAAGGACTTCTAGCTAGCTAGCTAGTAATGTTTGGCAAGAAATGTTATTTGTCTCATTATATATTTATACACAGATTTGATTAGGAATTTGAGAAGGAAAAGATGTGAAAAAAAATTGATGGCCCGAAATTCCTAATAACTTTATACGATCATACAATTTTCTCTCTTTATTACTTAGTTTTTTTTAGTAATTAATAAAAAAATTTCAAATTGAGTGAAGTTGATTTGTAAAAGAGATATTGGAGGGAAAGAATCAAGATTTCAAATCCAGTTGAATAGCAGATAACATAGCCTATATTTTAGCTAGATTTGATAACTCTTACTTAGTTCAAATTGTATTTAAATCTTATGTATATCTCTTAACCTATACACTTATCAATACATTGTATATATACCTTGTAATCATCATTAATCAATTAAGCTTCAATCTCCAATCACACTGATCTACTCTTCTTTATGGTAATCAGAGCTATTCTCTAACGAGCTCCGATCCTCTCATGTTTTCTTTTTCCCACCCTCCTTCCCAAATTCTTTCTTAATCATGTCTTCTTCCACATCTCAACCAACTAGAGTTCTTGTTTCCAGTCAAAACATTCCTCTTTTTACAATTAATGCTGCTCATCTCCCAATCAAATTGACAGCAACCAATTTTCCATCTTTAAGAACTCAGTTCCATTCTCTTCTCATAGGGTTTGATTTACTAGGATACATTGATGGTTCCAAAAAACCTCCACCCAAAATGGTTCAAAAAACAGGAACAACAGAAATGGAAGCAAACCCTGCCTATGAACACTGGCTCAAGCAAGACAGATTGCTTCTTCATGGCATGATAGCATTTTCAACAGAGAGCATAGTCTCTCACATTGCATCTGCCTCATCTTCTTTTGATGCGTGGGAAAAGCTTTCAAAGCTTTTTGCAAACAAATCTAGGTCTCGCATGATGTCACTGAGAGAAAAGTTAACTGTTCCAAAAGGAACTCCATCCATTGCAGAATACTTTCACTAAGAAGCACAGCTGATGAGTTGGCACTTATTGACACTATTATTTCAGAGGATGAACTTGTCATCTATGCCTTGAATGGTGCAGGCATTGAATTCAAAGAGCTAGTTGCTGGCATAAGGGCTAGGGAATCCTACATCTCCTTTGAAGAGCTAATGGACAAATTTGTGGACTATGAGCAAGTCCTCAAGAAACAAGACACTGATGCTTTTGATCTCAGCATTCCAACAGCTCATTATGCAAACAGAAATCCTGCCAGATCCAATTTTCAGAATCGAGGTACTTTTTACAAGAATAACTCCTCTAATTCTGGTTTTCATAGGCAGAAATACTATAATCCTGGCAAGAGAATTGTGTGCCAAATCTGTGAAAAACCAGGTCATTCTACTAAGAGCTGTTATCAGCTCAAGCCAAAAGGCTCCAATCCAACTGCAAATCTCTGCTCAACCACCTCTACTCCTGGTTGGATTATAGATTCTGGTGCTAACAATCATGTGACAAACAAGCTTCAAAATCTTCATTTAGCTCAAGAGTATGATGGACCAGACAATCTGCTAAT
>AWWV01007023.1:0-11224 GCA_001974805.1 Corchorus capsularis
AATTCAACTCCTTGATTAATGAAAAAATAACCCGTTTAAACTTTTAAAAAAAGAATATATAATAAATCAAACAAGTCATTTATAAATCTATTGTTGTTCCTATTTAAAATATTAATCATATTCGCCACGAGTTTTGGAAAAGAAGAAAATTATTTAAGAAAAAAAAAAGAAGAAAAATGATTTTTTTTAATTTTTATTAAAAAAACAAAATTTATGGGCAAATGTGCAAATGGGTCCCTGAAGTGAACTTATTGAGCAATTGAGTGCCCGAAGTTGAGTTAATTGAGCAATTAGGTCCCTCACCCAAATTTTTAAAAATATATATATATATTTTTTAAAAATTTAATAAAAAATATGACGTGGCAGATGACACGTCAGCATATTTGACGCCGTCACTACCATGTCAAACATTTAACGGCACATTGGACGGAAAAGGAGTTGATTGCCCCGTTATCTCCACTTGAGGGACTACATTACATATTTCTTCACTTAGGGGACCAATTTGTTATAGTCGCACCACTTGAGGGACCACTTTTGTACTTTAACCTAATTCTCGAACACTTGACAATTAAAGATTATTAAAAAAAAAACTATTATTCTGGTTAAATTTAATTAGAAATATAACAAGCATTATTACAGTATGATAAATGTTTTCTTAGTTCGCTCCTCCTATTTAGAGAGTGGAAAAATGAGCTTACCAATTACCAACTGATCAATCAAAATCAAACCCAATTAAGTACTTATTAACCCAAAATAAGCAAAAAGCCAGAAAAGCCTTTGCATGGTTACAAAAAAAGCTTTTGGCTGGGAACCTTTCAAAGGAGCAAGGAGAAGGTTAAACACCGTCCACCTGGTTGGATGCTTCCAGTGCCAAGTTTTCTAAGTATTTTTAAACATAATAATGATACTTTTACTATCCTTTTTCTTTTCGGACCCCAAATATATTTATGATACTTCTGACGTCCTAACTCCTAACCAACCATATTAACTCAACAAATAAAAACACATGGTTAAATTTTATTAAAATAAAATAGTAGATTATACTATATACTCCCTTAGCAATGAGGCCTCGATCGAAGTTTTCATGGGTTTATTTCCTTTTTTTTATATTTATTTACAATTGATTTCTTTCATACACTATGCGATTGTATATAAAGTTTTCGGTAAAGTTATTTACATTACTGTATAAACCACACTACTTATATATAATGGTTGTTATTCAAATTAAGCACACATTCAACAGTTTTAAATGGAAGTTTACAAGAGTAGTGTGACTAGGGATAGTACGCCTAACCTTGTCTTAAAATTTTTACTCGTAATATATAATTAGATTAGCCAATGTTCGATCCCTACGAAGATTTACTAATTATTAGCATCACTTTCACCCAATTCTCCACTCCAAATTTCTTATTAATTCTTAACTTGTAACTACCTTGATGTTCCCTTTGACGACTACTTGTCAAATTCGACGTGAAATGTAATGAATACCACGGAATATTACCCTTAATAAACTTGATGTATCAAACTTGAAATGTCCACATGGAATTTTACTCTTGACTTGGTAACCACATCATCACCCTTAACGGTCCCATCAGTCAACCGTTCAGATAAAAGGTTTATTTGATCGAAATTGGTAGTTAAAATGTGTAATTGATCAAAATTGAAATTTAGGAATTTTAGATCAGGGGTGGATCCTTGTATTGGATTGAGAGGGCCATGGCCCCCCAAAATTTAAAATTCCCCTTGGTAGTATGTATATCTATGCAACTACACCTCAAAATTTTCAATTAATCCCCCAAATTCAATTTTACATAGAACAATTTATATCAGTTCCTCAAACTTGCATGTCAAGATCCATCCCTGCCTACCTTAAATTCTAGTAAAACCTCACAATATATTTTGTATATGTCATCGGTTCCTTCTTTAACCCAAATAAGAAAGATTTCATAGTGTCATCCCCTCTAAATAGTAAGAGTGGCAAATGAACGGATCGAGTTGATTTCGTGTTCAATTAATTTATGTGTCTTTACCTAGAAAGATTATAGTGAGCTATTGAAGGAAAAGTATAGGGTAATTTAGTAATTAAACACGTGAGAGAAATTGAAAGATTGACTAGATGTTCTGTTTTTAAGGAACCCAAAACTAAAATTAGTTAACACTAAAAAAAACATAATAAGAGTTTGAAAGGAAAACTAGAAGGAAAGGAAACAGAGAATCCTTGCAAATTTTGAAGAACACTGGTTTTCTGTCAATTTGATTCTCTGACTCCCATTAGTTGGGATCAGAGGATCATATTTGTTTTTTTTTTCCCAGAAAATCTTCATTCAAAACCCAAAAACATAAAAGAAAAACTTTTTAAAATCATTGCCATGCAATAAATGATCTTCTTTAAAGTCGAAGACTTTATAAGGAGAAGAAAACAACTTCTTCGGAGAAGAGAGGCTTGAAGATGTAATAAAGAAAAAGTTTGGTCTTTTGTGTTTCTTTGGTTTTTGAATGAAATGGGTGTCTCAGAGAACGAAGCAAAAATGGAAGGTTGGCTATATACCGTACGTTCCAATCGTTTTGGCTTACAATTCTCACGAAAACGTTACTTCATTCTTGATCACAATGTTCTCAAGAGCTATAAAGCAATCCCCATTTCTGAGAAAGAGGTAAACTTTTTGTTTCATTTAGTGCAATATTCTGTCTCTTCATGTTCTTCTTTTCTTTTCTGTTTTTTTTTGGTGATTTATGTATTTTTTATGTTTTGAAATGAACCCATTTTGCAGAATGTTAGAAAGTTCTGACTTTTTTGGTTTTATGGTGACATGTTATGTTTTGATGACAAATATGGGTTTTCTGATGTAATGAGGCCAAGGTGTTTGAATTTTGGTTTTATTTTCTGATATGATTTTTTTTTCCTTTGAATTTTGGGAATAAAAAGATATGTTTGTTTTGTCATGTTTATGTACATGCATGCATACAGATATTAAATTTGTTTTGAAGGGTGGATTTTGATATTGTTGGTTAATGGGATTTCCCAGTTTTCATTCTTGTATTTGGAAGAAGAAAAATGAATGGGCTGGTTTCCTGATGACTAGAGGAAGCAAGCAATAACCAATCATGTACATAGATTTGAAAGGTTATGAGTTTGTCTTTTTTGGCAGTAAGATATGAGTTTGTCTAGGATAACTTCATTTAGCCAATTTAGGATCTTCCCATATTCATTCTTTTGAATTCCTCTAGAATCCTCTGTTTTACAATTGCAGAGTTATGACTTATGATAGGATCTTTCCTTTATTATGGTTTCTTTGATGGTAGGACATAAATGAAATTGCAATTAATAATATGGATGATACTCCTTGAATATGCAACTGGTAAGTAAGCATTTTCCAGTTCAATTGTGAAATTTTTTGCAGACATCCCTTAAAGAGAGAGGGTTCATGGAACTAAGTTTTTCTATACAAGGAAGTATCATACTTCGTTGAATGATATTGATTAGTAGTCTAATGGCGATTTTCGAGATTGTCTATATCTATAAATTCTTGTGATTGAGTGCAATTCTATTACGGGGAAAAACAATAGTAACTAATTCTGTTTAAAACCCCTGGGGTATGCTAACTAGACCTCAGTCATTGAAATAAAAAGAATTTTTCCAATCATGCTTTCATTCCCTATGTAATATTAACCAAATCAAGTGATAGTTATTTGTAATACTGCAATTTCAACCCAGATATATATCTGTATTAACTGTTATCTGAACTCTTGCTTTGCAGGAGCCTGTTAGAAGTGCAATAATAGATTCAAGCATTCGGGTGACAGACAATGGAAGGGAGAGCATTCAGAAAAAGGTGTGATCATTAGAAATTACTTATTTTTCAGGATAGTGGATATCGAATTTAGTGTTGCAAGACCTATATTTAATGCTTATAAAATGTTTATTATACACAGGTCTTCTTCGTTTTCACCGTTTACAGTTCTTTGGATAATACTGATCAGCTTAAGGTATGCAAACTGTGAGCTGTTTTTTATTTTATATTATTGATTCTAAAATTTATTAGCAAGCAAGCAATTCTAATGTTTTAAGTTTACCAGTTAGGAGCACTTAGTTCAGAGGAAGCAGCAAGATGGATTCAAAGCTTAAAGGATGCTGCATTAAAGGTTTAACACTATTTAAGTTACAATCTCTGAGTTTAATGGTTATTTGTCATGATGAAAGCCTTATGTTCTATTATTTCTTTTTCAGGTGTCAGCTGATCAAGATAAGGATTTTGTAGCTTTCCCTAAGAAAAGATGGCCATCTATCAGGTAATAATATTTTATAATCTCCTGAATTGGTTGGTTTACAATATTAATTTTTAAGCTATAAGCATAAATGTTAAAACTTCTTAAGAGAACTTCTATAGCATTTTTGGCCTCTATATTCCTACTTTCCTGAAGCAGAAACATCTTCAAACCCTTGCTTTAATAGTACAACTTTAAATCTTGTCTAAGGAGATGTATTTTCCAGCTATTTATATGTTGAAATGTGTTACAACTTTTAACCAGTATAAGTACAGTATAATTCATTCATTCCTAATTCAGTTTCGTTAGTATTCGTATAATTTTAAATTTGGTATACCTATTTCAGGAGATTGGGTAGTAGAAAGGCAACACATCACCGGAAGAATTCTGTTGATTGGCCATCTATTCACACAGAGGCTATGACATCTGATGTTGTTGCACCCTCACCATGGAAAATATTCGGTTGTCAGAATGGTATGATTTTTAAGTTCCTAATCACAATTCAAGTCAAGTGCATCTATGCATGTGCATCACTGACCATTTTGTGTTGCTAACACAGGGTTACGGCTTTTCAAAGAAGCAAGGGATGGAGATTCACGTGGAGAGGTAGATTGCTCTTTGGACATTAATCATAGTTTTAGTATTCAATCTATTTTTCTTTTGGCTGAAGAAACTTCTTTGTTCACAGCAATGGGATGATAATCCAGCAATAATGGCTGTTGGTGTAGTTCCTGGGACCTCAGAGGCAATTTTCCGTGCGCTCATGTCTCTTGGCCCTGTAAGAACAGAGTAAGATTGCTGCAAACTTACCTCTTATTCTGAGGTGGAGTTCCTGTAACAAGTTTTGTACTAGAAAAGATTTTCTTCCCTTCTCAATCATAAATTTTAAATATCAAACCCATGAGAATGTTCTGAAATGCTCAATGATAAGAGCACCATGTTATTCCCTTTATTTTCTCATTCCCGATGTTAAAACAATCCATTTTCATGCAGATGGGACTTCTGCCTCTATCGTGGCAGTGTGGTTGAGCACATCGATGGTCATACAGATATCATTCACAAGAAGTTATATAGTGACTGGCTACCTTGGTTAGATTCCATGCCTCTTGCACCAGAATTTACTTTTTATTATGTTTTGTATAATTGTATTGATCACAAAAGTTGTTACAGGGGGATGCAACGAAGAGATTTACTAGTTCAACGCTATTGGAGACGAGAGGATGATGGCACATATGGTATTAAACTCTTTAGCACATTTTGTTATTAGGAAGTTTTTGAAAACTTTGTTTTCCAACTCAACATTCTGTATCTGTTTTTGCCACAGTGATTCTGTACCACTCTGTCTTTCACAAGAAGTGTTTGCCTCAAAGTGGCTATGTCCGTGCTCGCCTAAAAAGTAATGTATGCTTTGCCTTTAGAAATTTTAAATAGCTCATTTGATTAATGCATTTGAATCTGTAAGAAACATAAAGATCATCCGCGGACATGATATTATACTTCTCTGTCTGGAAATTTGTTGTGCCATTTTTAACTTTTGCCTTCTGAAACACAGGTGGGGGATATGTCATCACTCCTGTGGACCATGGAAAACAGTCACTTGTAAAACATATGCTTGCTATTGATTGGAGATTCTGGAATTTATATTTCCGCCCATCAGCTTCTAGATCCCTAACAATGCGTATGCTCGAGAGAGTTGCAGGTATCCTAATTCTCATTAAAAATACCTTTTCTTTTTACTTTTTCTTTGTTCCAGCAAAGTTGGGTATTAATGTATTGTTGCACTAACAATTTGCAGCCTTAAGGGAGCTGTTCAAAGCCAACCAAGGAAATTATTCTTCTGAGTTACTTCCTAGGGAGTTGACAGTGGAAATAGACTTGCCTCAAGCTGAAAATGTGGATGTTAAGATTGAAACCAAAAGCCCCAAGTCAATGATACAGACTGAGGGTGATGGTTCAATTGATAATGAAATGGAAAAACCACGCGCCTCGCATGTAAGTCTAGTGGGAATGAATGATTCACCTGATGAGTTCTTTGATGTTCCTGAGTTTGTGGATTATGAACACTTGGAGAGTGAATGGAGTACTGAATTTTCAGAATTGCAGCCCCCGGTACTTACTCAAAAACCAATTTCTATCTTCAATTGCCAAATGTGCACAAGCAAGGAGATTTCTCTGATCATACTATTATTATTGACTTGTGCAATTTATTAACTTTTTTTGCTTTTATGAAATATGCAGAACATGCAACAGTCAAAGCTGGCAACAGCAGCAGGTTTTGTGAGAAAGTTGCAGGATCTTGCAAGTGAGTTCTTCTATTATTCAGCCAAAGTGATTGATGGGATAATTGGTGGATCAAATGCATCTTATAGCTTACTTTAAATAATTATGATATATGATTAATTAAGCCTTATTCATGATGCAGTTCAAAAGAAAGGTTATACGGAGTTAAATGAGACGACAAAGGAAGATGGCATACTATACACCTATGGAAATTCTCTCCAAAAGGATCCAACCTGTAGTTTACCTGGCACTTGCTCTACCAGCGATCCTTCTTTATATTTGTTACGCGGTAAAAATTACTTGAATGACCACGAAAAGGTATTGATTCGCTTCAGTTCTGTTTTTTAAATTATTGACAAGTTATTTAAATTTAAACTAAATAGTACAATGAAGAAAAAGAGTTAGATAAAAGTACACAAGGCATTAAATAACTATTGAGACACTGCTTTCACTAGCCGTTAGTGATTTCATGTATTGACTCTTGCTTAGAAAATAATAAGGCAATCTTGTAGGATAATTGGAAAAACTGTAAAATGTTCTTCTGCTGATGCTGAGGTTAAAATTGCCTCCAGCAAATATGACTTTTAAGAAATTGCTTGATGTTATGTTATGAAAATTGTGTATAAAAGTATTCGTGAACCGAGTAGCTTGGCTAGCAATGTCACCTTACTAAGATCAGCAACACATTAAAACTGCATATGTCTTAAACTGGACTTCAATCTGTAGACTATACCCTGAATGATTAACTATTGATTTTGAATTCCTTTTAAGCATACTAATGACTTTCTGAAGATATGGTCACTTACTTTTGAAATCTGAAAATGTTTTTTCTTCAAATCTATGTGATAATTTGTATTCCTTTTATTAGATCAAAGCAAAAGGAACAATGATGCAAATGGTAGGGGCAGACTTTCTCATATCTGACAAAAGAGAAGATGATTTGGGTGGTCGACTTGGTGGTATCGTTCAGGTTTGAACTTTAAACACGTGCATTATGACCAACTTCTAACAACTGTCAACAGAGTTCATTTCATTTAACATCTTTGCATAGCATTGATAGAAAATGATTTTGTTCATATATTCATGCAGAAATATGCAGAAAGAGGAGGACCAGAATTTTTCTTCATTGTTAATTTCCAGGTTCCAGGAACACCCATGTATACAATAGCGATGTACTACATGATTAAAACTCCTTTGGAAGATTATCCATCGCTATACAATTTTGTAAACGGTGACGATGCCTATAGGAACTCAAGGTTTAAGCTTATACCATATATTTCGAAGGTTAGCCAATCCTTTAACATATATATAGTAGCACAACATTTTACTTAATTATATGTCAGGTTCTGTGACATCATGCTAATTGTTTTTCTGAAACAATTTGCCTCTTCAGGGATCATGGATTGTCAAACAAAGTGTTGGAAAGAAAGCATGCTTACTGGGACAAGCTCTTGAAGCTCATTATTTCCGTGGCAAAAATTACTTAGAGGTTGATTTCCAAATTCTTGAAACTAAGAACAATATGACTTCAAAATGTTGATTGTGTTGTTGCTTTTACTTGGTGATAATGTGATAGCAATTGCTTTTACTTTCTCTTACTTGCATTGATTCGCCGGTCATTTTACACTGCACTCTGCTATGTAAATTTTTCTTTTTTCTTTTCCAATCGTTGTTTGTGTTATCATATCCTAACAATCAAACATACATGTTCAAATTTCAGGTTGAAATCGATGTCGGTTCTTCAACAGTGGCACGGGGAGTAGCTAATCTTGTTCTTGGATATCTTAACAATTTGGTTGTAGAAATGGCATTTATAATACAGGTAAGACTTCTTCCTACATATACAGGGCAACCAGCTATATAATTCATGTTACACTATGACTTATTAGCTTTTTTGCTCCCTGAACAATTGCTAAGTCAAGGACATTTTGTCCCCTTGACTTCAAATTAGGACATCTTGACCCTTGAATTTCCAAACTTAAGACAATTAGCCCTATAACCTTCCCAAATTCAAGACATATTACCCCCTGACGGAGGAGACGAATTGTCTTGCATTTGGAAACTTCATTGGTAAATTGTCTCGATTTTAATAAGGGGCAAATTGTTCTTAGCCCCATACTTCAGGAGGCAAAAAGGCAAATAAGTAATTACAATATCCACCAACATTTTCAGAATTTATCTTAATGAAGCAAGGTTTCGAGAAAATGTGGACTTTTCTGAAGTTATAAGCAAAAAAGAAGATGAAGAATGAGTAAATGACTTAATTAGTTGGAGTAATTTACTTGATGATTTTGATTAATTTTCCAAACTACTATTTCTTCAGGGTAATACACAGGAGGAGCTCCCCGAAAGCCTTCTCGGAACATGCCGGCTTAACCATTTGGATGTCTCCAAAGCACCTCCAGCAATGCCATGATTTTTGTAGAAGAAAGTTGAATCTATGGCCAAAAAAAGAGAGTCAAAATCTATATCCCGAATTATAGCTTTTTTCCGATTTCACCCTACCATTGAATCAAGTTGAACGTGAATATGTGAATTTACTTGTCTTGATTCTTTGGTGGGGGTGATATAATCTGTTAAGTGGTTATTATTGCTTAATCTTTGGGTTAGTCTAAAAATCATTCATTGTCATCTGGGTAAATGTTGAATAATATTACAAATATAAATGTGATAGTACTAGTTTTTTCCCTAGGGCAAGTAGGGGTCGAATCCCACAGAGAAGGTTTATGTGATGAACAATTAAAAGATAGAAATATCTTTTTCAAAAATCGATTAGAAAACAGAGATTATGAAATAACAATTATGAAGAAAACAATTAAACTAAAAATAAAGCAAATCTAAATCTAAATCTAAATCTAAAGCAGATTATAAAGCAAATTAATAAAGCAGATTAATAAAGCAAACAATAATTAAAAAGCATAGTTCTTCACCAGTGGTATCCTTCAATCAAATTAACTATGAATCCTAAATTTAAAAAGTGAATTTCGCATCTTATTCTTGACTGACAACTGATATAGGTTTCCCAACATGTATATTAGATAAGAGGCCGATTAGAGCTGCAGTTATCCCTATTATTCCTTCAACGATCGATTACTTTCTTAGGGCTTAAAGATCACTTGAGAACAAAGCATTAAAAACAGTTAATTTTACACACATGCCTACGAATAGAACCATACGAAGAGAAATTTCTCGCCCTCCGGTAGACAAATACCCATTAAGCAGCGATTAAACAAACCTAATTTGCTACATACAATCAAACTTGAGTGATTAATTCTAAGTATGATCTAGCCATAGATCTTCCTCTTACATCCTTAGTGGCCACATAATTCAGATAAGATTCAGAATCATAAAATTATTCTAGGGTTTTAACTACTATCATCAAGAACTTAACACAAAATTATAAGTATAGAAATCTCACCATAATTAATTGATTGAATTCACCAAAGGATCAAAAGTATTAAGAATTTAGCTACTCATGGATTTAGGAAAATCCATGAGAGGCATAAGAATACTTACAGGACTGGGAGAGGCGGAATCTCCCCTTTGAAAACCCTAGGGACGTCGACTCCCTCTATTGCTAGAGAGGGTGTCGACTTCTCCCCCTTCTAAAACTAGAGAAAAAACCTAAAACTAAAGAAAGGTAGAAAAGAGAATAAACTAAATCTTTGATGTGTAAAAAGTATGTGATTTGTGATACAGGAGGTGGCTATTTATAGTGGGTAGGACGGTTTAGACTCTTCTTGGTCTCCAAGTAGGATTAGGTGTCATCCTAGAGTAGTCTCCAAGTCAAAAGAGGACTTCTAGAATTTCCTGGAAATTTCCTGGAATTGAGCAGGAACTTCGACTTCAGTTTCGGGTTTGAAGATGGCAGATCTGGGCTTTGCACTTCAAAAGAAAGTTGTAGAGCTCGGAGTTAGCTTTCCAACGGCTACTCATGGGCTTAAAACGGACATCTGAGCAGAAAGTTATGGCCTTTCTACGAAGACTGCGCTGAAACCGGGCTAATATCGCAAATCTACGGGATTAATGTGGGATTTGGATATTCTTTTGGATATGGGGCCTACAAATTGGGATTTTAACTCCAATTATAGGTTTATATGGGCTGAGTATATTCCCATATAAATAATCCAAAAATCTTCAACTTCAGGGCTTCATCTGGGCTTGTCTTCAATCCTTAATAAATTAAACTCCAAATCTTCAATTTTGCTTCTTGAATTAATTCTTCAATTCTTCAAAATATCTTCAATCACGAACTTCGAATCTTCAAATCTTCATTCCAAGTGGCTAAATCCATAGTTGAGTAAAAAGTCTCCAAAATAGCTCCAAAAAGAGTGAAAAACAATAAGTTTTCACTTTTCTTGTCTTCAGGACCTAAAAACACAAATACTAACAAAACAGGGTAAAAACACATATAAAAATAGCAAAAAGTATATAAAAATAGCTATAAAAACATGCATAATTTGAGCTCGATCATAATTTCCCCCGCACTAAATCTTTGCTAGTCCCTAGCAAACTAGTGTAGACAAACAAAAATTAAGATTTAAGATATGAGTTTCTTTATTCAAATCTTTTGAAAAACTTTGAATCATATACATATATCAAGGATCAATTCAATTTATGAAATCAGAACATCATAGAATATTAAGATTATCCAATTCAATAGATCAAGATATAGCAA
>AWWV01007024.1:0-47806 GCA_001974805.1 Corchorus capsularis
TATTTGCATGTAACAGTGTTTTAAAGAAGTTAATACAAGTTTCTGTTTTCATCCTCATTTTCTTTCACTTTTTTTTCTCTGTTTTAACATTGAGTTTTCATCTTTCTTAACTCTCTTTGATTGCTAACTTCAGCTTTGTAATCCATTTTGCTTGACCAATTTTCTGTTAACCTTGTTTAAGCCTTTCAAAACCAACAATGGTATCCAGAGCTTTAGTCTTAAGGGACCTGTTGCATATTGAAACTTTGCTTGAAACTTTCAACAGAAAATCTTTGAAACCAAACCAAGATGGATTATCAACCAATGAAAATCAGTGACTTACCTCCTCCTAAATTCAATGGTGAAAATTATCATTTGTGGTGTGTGAGAATGAGAAATCACTTATTAGCTCTTGATCTTTGGGAGTATGTTTCCGCTGACAAAGAGAAAGAGAAGGAGAAGGAGGAACAAAGCAAGGCTGCTGGTGGCATCAAGATTGAGGCAGGAGTCGCTCCAGCAAAGTCAAAATACCAACAAGATAAGTATAAAGCTTTAGTTTATATTCAGCAAGCTTTATCAGAAGAAATCTTTGCTAGAGTTATGAACTGTACTTCTCCTAGACAAGCATGGGAATTAATTAGAAATGAATATGGAGGTTCAGAACAAACTAGAATGTCTAATATTCTGCATTTGAAAAGAGAGTTTGAAACTGTGTTAATGAAGAAGGATGAGACAATTAGAGGTTATGCAGATAGATTGATGAAAATTGTTAACAAGTTAAAACTGTATGGTGATGATGAATATACAGAAGCTAAGATTGTAATGAAGATTCTTACTACTTTGCCTCAGAAATATGAAATGAATATACTTGCTCTTGAAAGTAGGGGTGATGATCTTTTTAAGATCAAATTGTCAGACTTGCTTAACATTCTCCATGCTTCAGAGAAAAGAGCACAGAACAGACAACTTCAATATGAACCAGAAGGAGCTATGTTTGTAAAATCGGTTGATAAAGGCAAAAGTAAGAAAGTTTGGCAGGATTTCAAGAAGAAAGATGAGAAGCCTGCTGAAAGTAAGGAAGTGGGAGAGAAAAAACAGTATCCTCCCTACCCTCATTGTAAGAAATCCACACATCTGCCTAAATTTTGCTATTGGAGGCCAGATGCCACTTGTGGATATTGTAAGGAGAAAGGGCATGTTGAGAAAGTTTGTAGAAACAAGAGAAAAGGGAAGAAACAAGTGCAGCAAGCTAAGCCTGCTCAGACAGAAAATAAGGAAGAACATCATGAAGAAGAAAATTTGTTTGTTGCTGAGGTATGTTCAGTTTCAACTAGCAGAAATTCATCAGGTTGGCTTATTGACAGTGGTTGCACTTATCACATGGTGCCAGATGAGTCTATGTTCACTCACTTGGACAAGACTTACACTACCAGGGTGAAGATTGGGAATGGCAAGTATTTGCAGGCAACTGGCAAAGGAGATGTTTCTGTCAGAACTTCATCAGGTACTAAGGTTATTCCAGATGTGCTTTTAGTGCCTGAGATCTCATATAATCTGATTAGTGTTGGTCAATTGTTAGAGATGAATTATTCAATTCTGTTTAAAAACAAAACTTGCATGATTACTGAGTCTACTGGTAAAGAATTGGTTACTTTGCCAATGGTGAATAGGACTTTCTATCTGAGATGTGAACAACAGACACTTGTAAATGTTGAAGATGATTCTCAGCTTTGGCATAGACGAATGGGACATCTGACTTATTTTTCTTTGAAAAAGATGGCAGCAGAAGGTTTGGTTGAAAACTTACCTCACATTGAAGAACAAACTGGAATTTGTGATGTGTGCCAATTTGGGAATCAAAGTAGGAATCCTTTTCCTGCTAAAGCAAGTTGGAGAGCTTCAGAAAAGTTGCAGCTTGTGCATTCTGATGTATGTGGCCCACAAAGAACACCAAGCTTGAATGGAAGCAGGTATTTCATCCTTTTCATCGATGATTATACCAGATATGCTTGGATTTATTTTCTGAAGCAGAAATCTGAGGTAACAGAGATCTTCTGGAAATTTAAGGCAGCAGTTGAGAAGCAAAGTGGTTCAAAGATCAAAGTGATTAGAATAGACAATGGTACTGAGTATACTGCAGAAAAATTTGATGAATATTGCAGCACTGAAGGCATTGAGCACCAGCTTACAGTGACTTACTCACCACAGCAAAATGATGTGAGTGAAAGGAAGAACAGAACAGTGATGGATATGGCAAGGTGCATGATGATTGAGAAGGGTTTGCCAAAGGAATTCTGGGCTGAGGCAGCAAACACAGCAGTTTATGTTCTTAACAGAAGCTCAACAAAATCTGTTAAGGACATGACACCATTTGAAGCCTGGTTTAGATTTGTGCCTTCTCTTAATCATTTAAAGGTCTTT
Source organism: Corchorus capsularis (assembly GCA_001974805.1). Taxonomy (NCBI): domain Eukaryota; kingdom Viridiplantae; phylum Streptophyta; class Magnoliopsida; order Malvales; family Malvaceae; genus Corchorus; species Corchorus capsularis. Next base: position 2,401 of record AWWV01007024.1, read on the forward strand.
GGTTGCATATGTTACAGTTTAGTGCCATCTGCAAAGAGAGAAAAGCTTGATAAAAGAAGTGAAGCAGGGATCTTTGTTGGTTACAGTCAATTCGCTAAAGGGTATAGAGTTTACATTCCTGCAACAAGGAAAGTGATTGTTAGCAGAGATGTGAGATTTGATAAAGAAGCAGTTTGGAGTTGGAGTGACAAGGAGAAACAATCTCTGACATTTCAAGAGGTTGGATTCGATCAAAGAGGAAATTTAGATGTTGATCACACTCTTGTAAGAGTACAAGACTGCTTTCTAACATTTATGCTACTTGTAACCTCTCTTTGATGGAACCTGCAGATGTAAATGAAGCATTGCAAGATGAGAAATGGGAACTTGCAATGAAGGAGGAGCTGAGAATGATTGAGAAGAACAGAACTTGGGTGTTGGTTGATAAACCAACTGATCAGAAAGTGATAGGAGTTAAATGGGTGTTTAGAACAAAGTTGAATCCAGATGGCTCTATCAACAAGCATAAGGCCAGACTTGTAGTGAAAGGGTATGTGCAGCAATATGGAGTTTATTATTCAGAAACTTTTGCACCTGTGGCTAGGTATGAAACCATCAGGATGCTTGGCTCTTTCAGCTCAGAATAAATGGCCTGTGTACCAGCTTGATGTGAAGTCTGCATTTCTGAATGGTTTTCTCAAAGAAAATATTTATGTTGAGCAACCTGCTGGATTTGAGATTGCAGGTAAGGAGAACAAAGTTTATCTGTTGAGAAAGGCCTTGTATGGTTTAAAGTAGGCTCCCAGGGCTTGGTATGAGAGACTCCACCAGTACTTTGAAGCTCATGAACTCATGAGGAGTGTAAGTGAGCCTACTCTCTACATAAAGCATTATGTTTCTGATATTCTTATTGTATCAGTTTATGTAGATGATTTGCTTGTGATTGGTAGTAATGCAAAGCTGGTGGAAGGTTTTAAAAGAAAAATGAGTGAAGAATTTGAGATGACAGATCTTGGTTTAATGAGATATTTTCTTGGAATGGAGATATGCCAGATTGACAGTGGAATCTTCATTCATCAGAAGAAATATTATGTGGAACTGTTAAAGAAATTTTGTATGGATGGTTGTAAGCCTGTTGACACCCCTATTGTGGTTGGAGAGAAGCTTTGCAGAGATGATGGTGCTGAAAAAATGGATGAACGAGGGTTTAGAAGCTTGATTGGAGGTCTGTTATACCTTGCAGCAACTAGGCCTGACATTCTTTTTTGCTGTAAGTCAACTTTCCAGATTTATGCATTCACCTAGTGAGCTTCATTTGAAAGTAGCAAAGAGGGTTCTGAGATACCTTAAGGGTACTTGTGATTTTGGAGTCATCTTTGAAGCTGGTAAGGAAGGGAAGTTAGTTGGCTATGTGGATAGTGACTGGGGTGGTTCAGTTGATGATGCCAAGAGTACTACTGGCTATTTGTTTCAATTTGGAAGTGGAGCATTTGCATGGAGTTCAAGGAAGCAGCAAACTGTTGCTCAATCAACAGCAGAAGCTGAATATATTGCTATTTCAGCTGCTGTTAATTAAGCTTCATGGTCTAGAAAATTACTTGATGATCTTGCTCTTCTTCTTGCAGTTCCAACCAAGATCCTTTATGATAATCAAGCTGCAATTGCTATTGCAAAGAATCCAGTCTTTCATGGTAAGACTAAGCATTCTAAAGTGAAGTATCATTTTATTAGAGAAGTTTTATGTGAAGGTGAGATTGAACTTGAGCATTGCAGTACTGTTGATCAATTTGCTGATATTTTGACAAAGCCTCTGTCAAAGGCTAAGTTTGAAGATTTCAGGTTGAAGATTGGAGTAATGCAGCTAGCAACTAAGGAGGAGTGTTAGTGCATAGTTGCATGCAGCATTAGTATTTGCTGTTTAAGTTTGATTAGCTTTGTTTGGATGACTTTTGTGCTGTTGATTTGCATGTTTAGACACTAGTTTGTTAAGCTTATGTAAATGACAGGTGTTAAGAGGCTAATGTGCTGTCAAGCTTCCATAACCACTATATATTTGCATGTAACAGTGTTTTAAAGAAGTTAATACAAGTTTCTGTTTTCATCCTCATTTTCTTTCATTTTTCTCTGTTTTAACATTGAGTTTTCATCTTTCTTAACTCTCTTTGATTGCTAACTTTAGCTTTGTAATCCATTTTGCTTGACCACTTTTCTGTTAACCTTGTTTAAGCCTTTCAAAACCAACATTTATGATCTAGCATTCAGCCATAAAATCTGTTTGAGACGGACTAGTTCTTTGAGATGACTCAAGAGAACGCTTAAAATTTCTTATTCTTATTATTATCTAATACAATTCCAAGATGAACTAATTTAATAAAGCTTTATGTCCTTATAAGCATCTTTTATAGAGTTTTTGAGACTAATTCAACTTACTGTCTTATTTCTGTTCTAATTCTCGGCAAAAAGCTGCTTTCCCAACATATTGATTTGCCCATTGTCATACTAAGATCCACTAAATTACTAAGAAGAAGATCCAATTAATGTTCCATCTCCTACATTTTGTAACATTTCTAGGGAGCATTACTAGAATTGATTCCATTTTGACAATTACATGAATATCAGCAAGAATTGTTAGTTTTCTTCTTACCAGGCAAGTAGCCTTTTTGATAGCAAAACCATGAAACTTGGCATCTTCCAGGATGTTGAGCATCACATCCATAAAATCCTGCTCTTGTTTTACCCCTCCACCCAAAGCTCTCTTCTGTTTATGCTCCTCCAGACACCCATCTATAAGAATGTCCAACTCTTTAGCAGTTCTTTTCATGGCCTTTTTATAGCCTTGAAAAAAATCAAGCCACCCAAGGAATGGTATTGCATCAGACAAGACAAACACTCCAAATAGATGAGCAAAATCCCTCACAAGTTTTTGACATCTTCTTGCTTCTTTTTCCTCACAATCAGCATTTGGTCCAAAGCATCTTTTCCCTCCTATCATTCTCCATGAAATATTATGAGTTAAATCCCCAAACGATTGCTTCATGTCCACCAATACTCCTTTGTCAAGCTATGACTTGTATAATTCTCTTATTGCAGTCTTTGTCTCAGAAGCTCGAATCTGTTTGAGTAAATCAATCCGGTGAGTTGAAAGAAGCTCAATAGTACCAATCTTGCGGATCTCACGCCAATAAGGCCCGTAAGGCGCGAACCCGAACATAGCAAAATCATAGCCTAGAAGCTTTGAAGCCGCAATTCCTGGTCTAGTGGAGAAAACTTTGTCATGGATAGTGAAACATTCTTTGGCCATATCCCAACTGTTTACGACCAAGACACTGTGTGATCCTATTCCTAGCCTTATGGTGAAAACAGGTCCATATTTGTCAGCCATGGCACCTAGTGTTTTGTGGATGAGTTGCTGCCCACCTAAGAGGTGCATGTGGCCAATTACAGGTAAAGCACCGCCAGCTTGAGGTGGACTTGGAGGGCAGCTTCTTTTCTCATTGCTTAGTTTCTTTGACTGATAAAAGAATATGAAACTCAAGTGGGCAATAAGGGTGAAGAATATGGTGATCAAGTAGTGCAGGAGAGGGTCCATTAGAAAAGACAGAGGTCTAGCAGAAGATTAGGCTTTGCAAGTCTAAGCTGTTGTCATTTTCCTCGCAAGATAAAAATAAAAATGTTTGACTTTTGGTTATATGAATGGGACAAAGACAATGAAACAATAAATAATGAATAGCGACCGAATATATTCTTTGGTGATTTTTAAATGCTATAAAGAATTTGCTTGCATATGATTTATAACCACCAATCATTTAAAGAGATAAATTAAATTGGAAAAAAAAAAAGAATATCTCAAGACACATTTACTTGTCCCTGGATTGAAGTCAATTTGCCAAATTTTATTAGTCATACTTTCGAAAGTCAACCATTGCATCTGTTACAAGAAAATAAACAACGCATCCAAACTGTACTAAAATATTCACTTCGTGGTTTATATTCATAACCAGTTTTAGTTAAGAAGTGATCTCTGGAGTCTGAGACAGAGTGCCAACTCAAAGCAATAAGTAGATGGCAACGATCAATTCAATAACATAGTGCCAGCATCGAAAAACATGTTACAACATAGTTATGCTGCAAGAAAACATTAAATCATCACTACTGCTTTCTTCTCTCAAGAAAACATTAAAAACATGTTACAACAAGCTTTGATTCCTTGACCAAATGGCTTCATTCCTGCCGGTTGGTATCTAGGATTGCCTCTTTTTCTGGCGTAAGTAGAAATATTTAGCTGATTCTTCTAAGGCCCGATTTTGATTTGTTTTCCTGTATTTTCTCGCACAGCCAAAAGTCATCCAAGATTTCTTGGCACTGGAAAATTTGTGCACAGGATTGGATTCAGCATCAATTTCCAAGCTTTAGTACCCACCAAGGCTGAAACATTGATGTTCTGTTCAAAGACATTATGTTATTAGAGTGAGATTAAAAAGTTTTAGTAACTAGTGCAAATAGGTCTTTTAATTTGTGTGATAGATGGCCTCTTGCTTCAGCTTATTATACTGCTAGATAGCTTGGCAAAGGTTGATTTGGTATTCTTGTTGCCTTCCCAAGCATTATGTTCTGACTTGGATGGCTATTTTGGACCGCTTGCCAACTAAGGATAGACTTTTCAGCTGGCACATTTCACTTGGTTCTGTTAATTGTGTTTTGTGTGGTTTGCATCCTGAGTCTAGAGACCATTTATTATTTTCTTGTGATTATTCTAGACTACTTTGGGAGCAGAGCGTATCTTGTTGGCTTGCAGATTGAGTCGAGCAGCAAACGATTGGCATAGTGAGCTAATTTATTGGGTTGTTACTCGTATCAAAGGTAAATCTTTACTCTCTTTGATACTGAGATTAGCATGGAATATCTACTGTTATACTATTTGGTGCAGTGGCGTAGTCAGGGATATTTTTGAGTGGGGTCAAAGACTAAATACATTTTTTTGTTGCATTTTCTAATTTTATGTTATAATATAGGTTTGGCTATTAATTACACATACCAAATAATTAGATTTAAGTTCTTTTAAGTGTTCAATTCAATGTCCAATATAAGTTTGGTTGTAATTTAAGGTCAAAATGGTGGTGGCATCGTGATCAATATATGATGGGTTAAATAAGTCAACATATTAGAAAATATTGTATTTGGTTAACCGTTGATTTTTCTTTTAATTATATTCGTAAAAAATTGATCCCTCCTCATAAAGAATATTTTAAGAAGTTTAATGTTCGAGTTAATGGAACCGATCTATTTTATCCATGGAAACATTCAAGAAGTTTGATCATTTGATTCAAAATGTTGTTAATATAAATGTGTCGGGTCATATGTAACACATATGAAAGGTAAAACTGTATATATATAAGTATAGAAATTTTATATATAATCTTAAACAATAATTAAAGTTTCTTACAAAAGGTTAAGATGAAAATACTAAGATAAAATCTATATATAGTTTAAAAATATGGGTTAAAAGTGGAAATACTCAAATTTTTTAGTGGGGTCAATATCATAAATTTTTCAATTTTATAGGATCAATGACTTAAAATTTTCTTTCAAGTGAGGCCAATTTACAAATTGACCTTTATTTACCTATATATTTTAAAGGAAATACAAATTTGAGTGGAGTCAATTGACCCCACTCATCAATACGTAGCTACGCCCTTAATTTGGTGTGAGAGAAATACTAGGATTTTTCAAAGCAAAATGAAGACTTTTGATCAAATTTCTCTTATATTTCTGATGTAATGATCTTTTTCGTTGTAAAAGTTGGGGTTGGAATCTAAACTGGTAGTTACTTTGTAACTTCTTTTCTTTGTACTTGGTTTTTTGAGGTAGTTCTTATTTCTGTCTCCTAGATGAATATACATATTTATCCAAAAAAACTTGTTTAGTAATTAATGTTTGGTCATTGTTACAGGGTGACTACCCCATCTCTAAGAATATATAGGACAAATCGTCGACACAGTTTGAGATTTACGGACCCATTGGACTTTCACCTATAAACTTTTCGAAATTTACACGTAGCCTACCAAATGGGAGATTGCGGTCAATGAAATTCGAAACTAGGTGGGGTGTATGAAAAGTCCGAACCATAATCACTTGTGTCACCTTTGTTTTCAAAAACCAAGGCAAACGCTTTAGCTCATACTATAGCAGAAATTGAGTGTCTAAAAACTATAGTACAGTTAATAATATTTAGATCGAAGAAGGTGTTATCTATATTTTTTTAAAAAAAAAAAGAAAAGAAAAGTAGTATTATCTATAGTTTTTTTTTTGAAATTAGTATTATCTACAGTTAAATACCAAAAACAAATGGGAAAATTATTAGTAAGTAGTTATATTAAAGGGTTAAAGGGTTCGTATTGTTGGACTAAAGGGTAGACAGACAGCGACTTTGAGTTTGATGAGAACAAAACAAATTCCATTCAATCAAGGTCCATTATTCGAAAAAAAAAAAAGATAGTGTTCTTGTTAGCGTCGCCGCCGTCTAATTGGATAGATTGGAGTTGGAAGATGTCAAACTCAGAGTTGTCCGATGCAAGCCACGGTGATGAAAAATTGCCACCGGAGTGCTGGGAATTAATATTTAAGCATCTCAAGGAGGAAGACTTGAAGACTGTATCTTTGGTCTGTAAGAATTTCTTGGCATACTCAAATCTCATAAAAGAAAGTTTGGATGTTATTCACCCCAATGTTAACATGCTCTCTCGACATCTAAAGCGATTCACACAACTCAAGACGCTCTACTTGACCCACTTTCAAGGTGATTTCGATGAAGCCCTTTGCGAGATTACACGCTCTGGCGTATCTCTGGAAATTTTTCATTCGTTACATCAGTTTTTCGCACCCACCACGAGAATGATCAAGATTGAGAGTCTACGAGAGTTGGGATCAAATTCAAATAGGAACAAATTAAAGGTTTTGTCTTGCGATTGGATGAGTAATTGGCCTCATGATGATCTTGTGGTGATAGCAAATTCGTTTCCCAATTTGGAAAAACTAACTATAAAGGGGGATTTTGTGGAAGGTTATTTTCCATTAAGTTTTCCTAGTTACACCGATAAGGGGATTGAATCTTTGGCGTCAAAGCTCAAGCTTTTAAAACGGTTTAGTTTTTATGGAAGAGATATGAATGGTGTGTCTGATGAGTCTCTTGTTGCTTTGTCAACGAATTGTGCTTTTCTTAGTGATTATACGATAGTCATAGAAGGCAATCATGGCGTGACAGAACATGGCATTGGTCTCTTACTTCGGAATAGGCCAAATTTGGAAACTCTTTGTATCGGATATATCAAGAATTCTTCTTCTCAAATCACAATTGCAAATTCCATCAGCCACGCCAAAGCTTTGACTTCTTTGTGGTTATTCGCGATGCAGGTTTCTGATGAGCTTTTCATAACTATGGTAAGATTTTGACTTGGAAAAAGAGATGTCGGCAAAACTTCCTTTAGAGCTCACGATCGAAAGCTGCAAGGGTTATACAGTTTTGGGATTACTTTCAGTTTTATCTAATTGTCTCACTCGGTTAAACACTGGAGGATCAAACTTCCAAGATGAGGATATAAAACTCCTTTTCAGCAAAGATGCAGGCAAACTCACTCGATTTGATATCATGGAACAGGTGACAAGCTCGACATTTTTTCAACTATTAGCCAAGTGTCCTTCACTAGAACATATCACAATGGAGTCGGCATCCCTTGATGTTGTTGGTGAAAATGATATCCCATTGACTAAATACCAGAAGATCGAAATTCTTCGATTGGAAAGTGGCAATATTAGTGATGAATTGGTCCAGCAATTTGGGTTTATTTTTCCCAACTTGGAGGTTCTTGAGTTGAGCTCATGTCAAGGACTCACAATGGAAGGCATTGAAGCTATTTTGAAGAGTTGCAAGGTTATTCGAAAGCTGATATTAAAAGGATATCAGAATTCAACGATCATCAAGCCGGATTCAGACCTTCCCGAAGTTGGACTAAAGGGTTTAAAGTTAGCAACTTCATGCATAGATGATGAAGGGATTGCAGCAATAGCAAAGAAATGTCCTCAGTTGCATTCTGTGAATTTGGATAAGTGCAAGAAAGTGACAACAGAGGGCATAAAGCAAATGGTCGAAGACATTAAAACTTTGAAAGAGTAAAAAGTGAGGAATTGTGATTTGCTGGAATGGATTTTATCTACAGGCAACTTGGCTTGTCTGAAGAAATTATGTCTTGGAAAAGGTAATTTCACTAAGGAACAGAGAGACCAATTTTTGCACCATGGTTGTGTGCTTGTAGAATGATTTGATTTTCCAGGTAAGTATGGGATGAGATCGCATTTCGTATTTTATCAAAGATTCAGGGGATTAGAAGGCTTTTAATTAGATTTGTTAGTTAAATTTTTTTGGCTATCTACTGCAGATGAACACTATATATGGATTTATAGAAGGTGTGCTTTTTTCTTTAAATTCTTTTGTGTTTATCTATCATATATGATTTATGTCCTGCGCTGCCTACAAATATGGATGACCTTAATAAGTAGTGTGCAGTAGTATATAGATAAGGGTAAGGAGTTTGTGGTTGATTTCTATGTTATTATTATACAGTATAGTAGTAGTATATATACGGTACCTTCTTTTCCCTTCCTTTTAATTTTTATATACTTCAATTGACTCAACCAATTGCCCAGAGAGAATTGTTAGCTGGTGAATACTTGAAATCAGAGGAATTCTGTAAAATATATCATACCATAGTATTAAATCGCGGTCGCGGCCCCTGTCGTGGATGCCGTCGCGGTCGCGGTTTCGGGTGTCGCGAACGTTACGTAACGTGTCGCGGATGTCACCGTTGTAATTTTTTTTTCAAAAAATTGCATTAGTTACAAAACTAATAAATTTGTATATGTTGACATTATATTCATTCATTTTAACCTTGACATTGTATTCATTCATTCAAAGGCAATGTTAGGGAGATTTTATCAACAAAAAAGCTCCAACAAACTAAGTTTAATCAAAAGAGTCTTAATTAAATATATTTTGTTATAATGAGGCTTATGGAAGATAAATATTTGTGTTTAAGAGGTGTCACGGTGGTTTTTAAACCTATGTCGTGACCGTTACGTAATGGTCGCGGCCGCGACACCTGCAACTGATACACTAGGGTAACGTTGCGGGAAATATCGTCTCGGTGCCCTTGAAAACCATTACGTAACGGCCGTTACGTAACGGCCGATATTTAGTACTATGTATCATACATATCAACTAGTATAGCATACACAAATTCTACAAAGCTACCTCACCCATGTCCTTTTTTATAGTGTATTTCAACCCTTCAATAGTGTTTTTTTTTTATTGCCACCAATAGTTCTGATTAAGGTATTACTATTAGTTATTGTTTAAAACACAGCAAGACTACACCCGGACCATGATGAAGGTAGTTCTTATTAATCTAAAATGAGATTAAACATGTAATGAGATAGTAACAACAGCAGTTAGGTCTTTTTAAAATTTGAGATCAAGGATACAGAGCATCACTGAGAAATGTAGTACAGAAACCAACTAATTATGTTAATTGAAGAAATTGATGATATTGGCGACGGAACTTGAAATAGCAAACCCCTTCACACAAGTCTTCACCAAGCATCAAAAGACAAGGCAGAGAGCTACTCTCCCTACCTAACCAAACACCATAAAAGCCCATAAAAGAAAATTAATCAAATATATGGAACATGAAAGCAACATTACTAACCATTAATTAATCTTTGAACCCAGCTTTTAACCTTGTCATCTTCATAACCATTGTTCACTACATTCGGTGGCACTCCTTGTTGACTAAATTCGACAGAAATAATCTACATGTAATGTAATTCTACCAATTAAAATTGACATTAAAAATTGATTTAGATTAATTCCCCTTTCCAGATTGAAGAGAAGAAAAAAGAGTCAACAAACATTTCATGACTATATATGTTTGTCTCCCAGTTACATTGACGTAACACCCTATTGTTTGAAAGCCTGTTGAAGAGATGACATGGCCTGGAGTCGAGATTCAAAATCCAAAAGATCATCGTAATACAATGAGCTCAACACCTAGATCAAAATCAACTATTTCTTTCTAAGTGTATTGTAGACAAGCTCATGTATTTGTCCTCCGCCTTTATAAAAGTGTGGATAACGAGGATTGTCCCACCTGAGAGTCATCCTCTCTAGTGAAATACAATCATGGAGAAAAGCTAAGGCAAGTTCCAATCCAGCTCTGAAGTTGGAAAATCCAATCATCTCAACTTCTTTTATTTGAGGGTGAACATGTCTTGTGTATATAAAAGGTGTAGTATTATCCATCGCCAACGCCACAAACTGGTATTCAAATATAGATATTAGTTAGGAAATTTTAACTATATGTATAAATGGCATGGCACAACCCAAGCAGTAGAAAAGACTCACCGAGAGGTGTAGATTTTGCAAAAAGGGAGTATAGCTTCAAGAATGTGTGCAAGGAATAGAAGGTTAAATTCTCTAAAGATAATTGTTGAACAAAATCAACAACTCCATGTGTTTAATACAGTTGAATTTAGTGATATTTTCAGGAATTGGATCAACCTATAAAAAAAATAATTAGTTAGAAAATAGATATATATACACGTGGATCATAAATTTAAGTACAAAATATTTATGTTTTAAAAATTAATTAAGTAAAATGAAATAATATAAAAAATTCTTGCAACAAAAAATTAAGTAAATAGAAATAAGGGGAACCATCTTTTGGTGATGGGTTAAATTTACTCCATAAGTGTAATGATGTAGGCTTATTCTTAAGTTTAGTGTATGGTTAAACAAATTTCCCTATTGGTAATGATCTTTATATACTTATCTATTTTGTCCTTTGAAGGTTTTAAATTTTAGATGTGGAAATCAACAATTAAAAAAAGAAAAGAAGAGAGAAATTATGCTCTCATCAATGCTACTATGTACCGACCGATTCTGCCTATATTATCCATATTATCCTTTTTATTGTTCTTATAATTTATCGAATTTCTGTTCATGGGTTTAACAAAGTCTACATTCTTGCAGATCTCTGCCAGTCTGGTATGTTCCAACAAATTTTAATTGCCAAAAAACTGATAAAAAAATCGATCATGGTAAAAGATGCATAGATATATACCGGTCTGGGTAAGCTAGATCTATTACCATATTCTTATGCTTTCTCCAATAAATCTAGGATTATGCTGATTTTGGCTTGTTGCTACAAATTGAGTCAAAAATCATCATCTCCCTACTCTATCTATATATAATGTTATAACAAAGTATAACTAAAAATACATTAATATATCTTCATAATACTTTTTTTGCGGTTGAAATGGTAAAATGTGGTTTTCACTCAGTGGTGTAGCAAGACATGTGAATTCAGCAATTTTGCTTCTATTAAGTTATGGTATTTTGCTTTGTTCAATATTTTATATTAATTTTCAAAATTTTTTGGAATTTTAATTATAAAAGAAAATATAAGATAAAAAAGATGAAAGAGTTAAAATGTATGGATATAAAAATTCTATATACAAACCTTAAACAATAGTACTAAAGTAGTTACAAATAATCAAAATGAAAATAGTAAGATAAAATATAAAAATAGTTCAAATGTATGGTTCAAATGTGAAAATATATAAAATTTTTAGTGGGGTCAAAACTATAAAATCCTAATTTAGTGGGGTCCATATTATAAAATTTCCATTTAAATACGGTCTATACTATAAAAATTTCAATTTAATGGGGTCAATTGGTGATTTTTCCCCTATTTATCTTTACATTGCAAGGAGAGCTCAATTTTAAGTGGGTCGATTGACTCCACTCCTTACCATGTGGTTATGTCACTGGTTTTACTCTAACAATCTCATAGTTGTCATTTTTTTTAGGTATCTCATGTCACTTAGCTATTAAAATATTTTTAGAATAGATAAATTATAACCTTAATTGAATCATATTTTTCACCTTAACGTAGGGATAGGGCATTAATTAGCTCTCTCTATTTTCATAATCTTAGAATTAAGCCAATGATCCTTTGGCTTTGATATTTTATAGCTACTAACGTTAATGTGGAAATTCCGGTGTAAGTTTTTAATTATAATGTTTTACTTTAAATTTTATATTTTGATGGTTGTTGCTATATAACCAAGTTAGAGTTTCATAATTATTTTAGTCAATTAGTTATGCTTGAAATTCAAGTATATGAGTAGTAATTTCTTAATTTTGATGATTATAGAATAAGGGTATTTTTATTATCATTGATTTTTTAAAGAGGAAAAAAAAAGAGTATGTCACGTGTTGTTCGAATAGACCTTCTCATTTGTTGTAACATTTGCTCTATAATGTAGTCAGTCATATAGTGACTTCGTTAACATTTAAGTAATCATCAATGAAGAGAAATCAAGAGAAGCAATTATGAAAGTGAACAAACCCATGAGGAAATAAAAAATTGCATGGCAAGATAATAATAATAGGAAAAACATTATTTTATTTGTTATCCCCGCTTCTAAGTTCAAAGTTGCCATTCAATTTGTAGTGTGACTTCAAATTCGTCTTTATGTTGTGCCAACTGGGTATATCTTTCACTTCATATTTTACCATGCTTGCTATGTAGACTTTATCGCATACTGAAGTAGAAGTCTATATAGTATTTTTCCTTAAGTTCACTTGAAAGAGAGTTTTCTTTGTATAGTTATAACTATACCAAATTTCTGATTGATATATTTCTTTGTACTAAATTTTGTAATGCATAAAGGAAGATATTAGTTTTTTTTTTAACACAAAAAAGGAAGAAATTAGTTTAAAATGCTAAATTATTACCTTACTTTTCCAACTTCAAGTCGTTCACTCCAACAAAAAAAAAATTAGCTACCAATTCAAAAAAAGATTTTAAAAAAAAGCTAAACAATAATAATTGAATGGTTTAAATAGTGGCTTGATCCTTTTAAGATTAGGATATTAACTTTTCTCCTAAACGAAAGATGATTTTGTTTATTTCTCAAATCCACGTGGCCTATGTTGGATTGGTTTGCAGGGTTAAAAAATGATGTTTCACTCATGTCATGAATTCATATAACAATAATGTACAAAGTCAAATCTTCAATCTTTAAGAAAAAGTTATCGGTTAAAAAATGTCTTACCCATATCATGAATTCATATAACAATTATGTACTGAGTCAAATCTCCCGATTTTTAAGAAAATCCAAGCATGATTAAAAAGAATATTAATTACAAATTTATAAATGACTAAAAATAATATTAATTAAACTAATATTCATAAATATATATATATATATATATATTGATGAGCTGAATCTGCAAGTGCACAGAGTCAAATGTAGTAATAATCCAAGAATAATCTAGGTGTCGAACCCACAAACAACAATTAATCCCTATTATAATTAATTTTATCAGAGAAGGAAATTTTGAGAGATTATCTAAACAATTTAAAATTAAGAGCAATTAAATTGTAAAAGCAGAGAATTAATTATGATGTGAAGACAATCATCAGAAAGCTTAGGACTTCAGGTTTCACCTAATTGGGAAATTACTACTCAACCTATGGATTGATTTGATGCAAAGCTAGAATAAAATTACACTTAACTACCTATGTGCTCCGTCTAGTCTATACAGGAATACCTAACTAATCAGATTCACTATCCGTCGATGTCAACCTAATTAACTAGATTCATTAAGAAAAAGTAATTATTCACCTATCAAATTAGCCTAAGATTCATGTCTGATCCAGCCTAATTTGTCTATTTTCCTAGTGCATAGATTATGCTTCTCCAGTCAGTTCATCACCCAATCCCTCAGACAATCTATATGTGGATCAGGCATATAAATCTCATGAAGAATAAGGAAAATAAATCCAACTTGAAAGAAAAAAAAACAATTCAATTCATAAATCAAGCAATAATTCCCAATTGACTACACCTTAAACCCTAATTAAGGATTTAGCTACTCATGCTCATGAATTAAAATACAAGAATAATTTATTGAAGAACATAAACATAAAAGAATAGAGAAAAGAAATCTTAGACTGGATCTCCAAGGAAATCTTCTCTTCACCAAGAAAGATAGTTTTGATGAGCAAAAAGGTTCCTAAGTATAATTCTAAAAGTCTGTATTTATAGGGATACAAAAAGTTCTAAATTAATTTGGAATAATCAGGGGCAAAATCAAAAAATCTGGAAAAATAGGTATAAATTCCGTCAAGCACAACCACCCTGGTTGGGGGTCAAGTGGGCACCCGGTTAGGACAATGAGTTTGCGCAAATTGGAGATTTCAACCGGGCCCCCTGTTGAGGGGTAGGTTGGCCCCCACTTCGGACAGCATTAGGTTTCTGCAAAATTTCATCTTTCTTCATCTTTTTTACGTCCTTCTAGTCCAAATTTGTTTTTAAGTCCTTGATGAAAGGTGTAGAGCCTTGAATCCTCTTTCCATGTGCACTTGAATCGCTTTGAAAGGATTTCCGGATTGAAAGTTATGATTTTCTCCCTAAAATCACTCCAAATTCGCCTACAAGCTCAAAAAACACAAAATGTGAGAATTTGTCAATAAAAACAATAGAAAGTGCAATATAAATACTCAAAATATAATATAAATAAGCTCTAAATAGTCTAAATTATTGCACTTATCAAATTCCCCCACACTTGGCTTTTTGCTTGTCCTCAAGCAAAACTAAAACAAAGATATAATTCTAAACTAATGCAACAAGTATTGATTCCACTTTCGTAGGTGTACAGCGGCACTTAGCACGTGACCCAAGCCTTGAAACCCCTATGTGAACATAGTGGAGGAGTTACAGTCTCCTGAGGGCTTATCAGAACGATACCCACGAACATTGCTACATATGAGAGTTAGTTCCAAAAACAATTTCAAAAATTGATTTAAGTAAAGTAGGCTGGAAACTTCAAAGTGTTGAATACTTCTCAAAACAAATCAATATCTAACAAAGTAAAGCACAAAAGGTTAGTTCATCATCCAAATCATTTGCCTCAAGAGAGTCTAAAGAAAATAAATTTTTAGAGCTACTTACCATAAGCTTGTATGTCATCTACATCTCCACTACCACCATATCAAACCATAAAGCCAAATATATATGTATTTGTATGAGTCGAAAGGTCTTTTTGAGGGTTGTAATGGGGCCAAGGGACAGTAAGTTAAGAAAGAAAGGATAAGAAAAATCAAAGTATTCAAGAATTTAGTAGAGCATAACTGAGATGGACTCCTAAATAATCAAAATGAAGCACAGCTTTTCCATCAAATAATCAAAGAGTTTATTTATTTTGTGATAGCTCTTCCTTCATCACCCACTAATTCTACAAAATTTTTCTATCTTTCTTGAACAAGTAGTGCCAATTTCTTTGGAGTGTTCCATTTTTCACTTTTGTTTTTTCCAGAGGGACAATGTCTTAGACATCTCTCTCCCCTTTTATTTGGAAACTACTCACTTACAACAATTATTTTAGACAATTCACTATCCACCATCTCACTTTCACATTCCACTAATCATACCCCCACACTTATTTCTTATTGTAATCATCTTTCATCAACAAAAAATCATTAAGCACTAAGAATCAAAATCAACAATAAGGCTCAAGAAATTTAGCCTTCCACCATCCATTAGAACTAAAAATCAACAAGTTATGCTCTTACCAATTCACGAACAAGCTTGTTTTTCAGGCTCAAGGTTCTTTGAGATAATGTGGTTAATAAAGAAAAAGGCTAAATGTATTCAATAAAGGCAACAAAGGGGCTACTAGTGATAATGTAAAAGGGTAGGCATTTTAAGGCACTAACGATCCAAACAAACGCCTTAGTCATCCCCATACACAATACATATACATTGCAAACCAAGCATACCACAATCCAAATTAGTCTCAAAGAGATTCGACACAAGTTTTAGAAGTAGTAAAAACTAAATTTTTGTACCCAATTGACATGCAAGCATCATCTTCATTTGACAAACTTTGGCAACCATTTATAAAAGTAGTTAAAATAATGACAGTATTGATGATATCCGGCTCTAGAAATTCTTAGCCAAAACCAAAAATAAATTTTTGAAAAAAATTAAATAGGAACTACTAACATATGCCTTAATGCAAATGGAATGCATGCAAACTTAAGAAGAAAAAAAAAATGCAAACATAAACAGAAATGCAATTTTTTATACCCTCTCCCCCACACTTAGAACAACATTGTCCTCAATGTCGAGAGAAAATAAAGATTTAATAAAATTATAAATGCAACAAACACCCTCCCCCACACTTAAACATGAAACTATATCATAAAAAGATAACATAAAGTTCAAAAAAGAGTAAAGGAAACTCCCTATGTCCATGCTAAGGTGATGCGAAGGTGTTGACTCCACTCATGCAACTATACCTACAAAACAAAAGAAAATAAAATTATAGAAAAAGATTAAAAGGAAAATAAAAATCAATGCCATCAATTGCAAGAATAGTCAATGTCATCGTTGTTGCCGTATTTGGTTGGTGTAAGAGCTTCTTCGGGCACACAAAATTGGCTTTGGCTCTTTGTAGCCCTCTTGGCATCTCATTAACTTTGCAAAACTGGGTTGCACCACTTTATTTTCAAAGAACTTGTTCATATTCACCCATGTGCCAAATGATCCATCTTCAAAACATCCAAATTTTAGGAATTTTTCAATGCCCATGAAATCAGGATCTTCATACTCCAAAGTACTACCAATAAGGGAGCCATCAACAATGTTGGCTTCCAGAGTTGAGTATTCACACTTAGGTGGGGATGTCTCTCATAGAATTGGTGAGAACTTACTCTCCCCCACATTTACTTCCAATGATGGAGTATTAGTGTTGATTGGAACCATGTCATTGATGAAGCCAAAATTCGTTGTGGAACTTTCAAGCAAAGATGAGATGGAGATTTCAGCTTCTTCTTCTTCACTCTCAACTAGTTTAGTTGGAAAAAGACTATATGAATCATCATCTTCTTTACTTTCCAACACTATAGTTCACTAACATGATGTTCTGAATCCAATACCATTGTTCAAGGTAATTCATTCATTTTCTCCAATATATTCATCAACTCTGCCACTTGAACTGTCAAAGATTGAATTCTTGCAGTGTTTTCTAATGACTGCTCAATTAATGCTTGCGACTGCTCCATAGAGACTTAAGATTTCTACATGAATGCCTTAAACATGCATTCAAGAGATTCTGCTCGACTTGGTACTGGATCAGGTTTGAATGTTGGTTCATTCAAAGATTGAACTCTTGCCTGTGACACTTCGTCAAACCTTTCCATGTAGGCCTTAAAAATCTCCTCAAGAAGACTTCGAGGGGCAGGTTCATATGATGGTTCACTCCATTGTTGGTAACTTGGATATAGATCATAATATGGATTATGGGCAAACTCTTGGTTTCCATAGTAATTGTAATGTTAATAATCATCCCAACCTGAATTATAAGAATAAGCATTATAGTAAGGTTCATAAGACGAATATCCATCATTAGAATAATAATGCTCCATAAGAATAATAACAAATTAAAGTGTAGGGAGCAAGAAAACCAAGATTAAAACAAAAAGCCCATGAAATTGTGGTGTTAAACCTGCAAAGTTAGAAAAATAATAAAAAAAAAGAAAACAAAAATAGTACAAATAGAATCCATTAGAAATAGAAATCAAATTTGTTCCCCGGTAACGGCGCCAAAAACTTGATGAGCTGAATCTGCAAGTACACATAGTCACTTGTAGTAATAATCCCAGAATAATTCAGGTGTCGAACCCACAGAGAACAATTAATCCCTATTATAATTAATTCTATCAGAGAAGGATATTTTGAAAGATTATCTAAACAATTTAAAATTAAGAGCAATTAAATTGCAGAAACAAAGAATTAATTAAGATGTGAAGACAATAATTGGAAAGCTTAGGGCTTCAGGTTTCACCTAATTGGGAAATTACTACTCAACCTATGAATTAATTTGATGCAAAGCTAGAATATAGAATTCCGCTTAACTACCTATGTGCTCCATCAAGTCTACACAGGAATACCTAACTAATTAGATTCACTATCCGTCGATGTCAACCTAATTAACAAGATTCATTAAAAATAAGTAATTATTCACCTATCAAATTAGCCTAAGATTCATGTCTGATCCAGCCTAATTTGTCTATTTTCCTAGTGCACATATTATGTTTCTCCTGTCAGTACATCACACAAACCCTAAGACAATCTATATGTTGATCAGGCATATAAATCTCATGAAGAACAAGGAAAATAAATCCAACTTGAAAGAAAAAAAAACAATTCAATTCATAAATCAAGCAATAATTCCCAATTGGCTACACTTTAAACCCTAATTAAGGATTTAGCTACTCATGCTCATGAATTAAAATACAAGAATAATTTATTAAAGAACAGAAACATAAAAGAATAGAGAAAAGAAATCTTAGACTGGATCTCCAAGGAAATCTTCTCTCCACCAAGAAAGATAGTTTTGATGAGCAAAAAGGTTCCTAAATATAATCCTAAAAGCCTGTATTTATAGGGATACAAAAAGTCCTAAATTAATTTGGAATAATCAGGGGCAAAATCGGAAAATCTGGAAAAGTAGGTATAAATTCCGTCACCCAAATCAGCCCCAAATGTGTTAGAAAGGTCTAGAATGGCCTAAACCGACCTTGCTTCATCTTTTGAGTATGTAGATAGTCTAGAATGATCTAGATAGCATTTAGGATGATGCCAAGTGGCATAATCTTGGTTGTACATCTCAAGGAGCCTCACCTATTAATAGGGCATCCTCTATCATTTGCAATAACCAACAGTAGCTCATTTGTGTAATATACACTTGTAAAATTCCCCACTCTTACACTCTTTGTTTTCCTTCCCTCTCTTACTTACTAATAACCCTTTTAACCATTAACCTACACTTTGCTTGCTTAAGCACTCAAGAGTAGAGAAAGGCTAAACTTAAGAACCAAAGCAAGTTATTCACTTAAGCCTAAGGCCGCACAGTGCATACTTGATTAGTGAGCCCGTGACAGTATTTACTACTTAAAGAGTCCCTCCGTATATCGTGGTGGACGAGCATGGAATCTCCTGCGAGACCTGCAAATCTGCCAGCGAGTTATCTTTTTTTTGTTTTTTTTTGGCACAAAGTTTTCTCCTTTACTAGGGTTTTTTCAGAAAATAAAATTATTTCAAGAGACTGACAATCCCTGTTCAAAAAACAAAAGATTTACCGAGATGTTGGGTAGTAAGTTGAACTTTTAAATCAGGAGAGTGGAACCCCTTAATATGTAAAGACAAAACCAAAGCGGAAAATCAGAAGTGGAGTATAAAGTAAGAAAGAAACAGAAAATTGACTGCATTAGTCAAAACCCAAAAACCAAGAAAAATAGACACAGGGTTAAAGCATAGAAAGACAAAGAAAACCTAGGAGGAAAAAGAAAATCTAGAAAGATGTTGAAGAATCTGAGTAGATGTGGGCTCTTTAGAGAGAACATTAAAACCTTCTTGAAGAAATGCAAAAGTGTAAAAGTCGGTAGAAGTGCAGTAAAGATTTGGAAGAGCGTAGTTACTACTTACAGAGTCCCTCTGTATACCGTGGTGGACCAGCATGGAATCTCCTGTGGGGCCTACAAATCTGCCGGTGAGTTATCTTGCTTTTTTGGTTTTATTTGTTGGCGTTGAGTTTTCTCGTTATCTAGGGTTTTTTCAGAAAAACAAAATTATTTCAAGAAACTATCAATCCCTGTTCAAAAAACAAAGGGTTTACCGAGATGTTGGGTAGTAAGTTGAACTCTTAAATCGGGAGAGTGGAACGCCTTAATATGCAAAGTCAAAACCAAAAGCGGAAAATCATAAATGGAGTATAAAGTAAGACAGAAACAGAAAACAGCTGACTGCCTTAGTCAATACCCAAAACCAAGAAAAATAGACGCAGAGCTAAAGCAAAAAAAGACAAAGAAAACCTAGGACGAAAAAAAAAAACGTAGAAAGTTGTCGAAGAATCTGAGTAGCCGCAACCCTTTAAAGAGAAGATTAAAACCTTTTTGAAGAAAAGCGAAAGTGAAGAAGTCTGTGGAAATGCGGTAAAGATTTGGAAGTGAGTAGTTCTCCCCTACAGAGTCCCTCTGTATAACGTGGTGGATGAGCATGGAATCTCCTGCGGGGCCTGCAAATCTGCCGGTGAATTATCTTGTTTTTTTGTTTTTGTTTGTTGGCGCAGAGTTTTCTCGTTATCTATGGTTTTGACCGCAAAAGCCAAGTCAAGCTGAAAATCTATTATTTAGATGCTTTTGCGCATTAAATTACCAAAAATCATATAAATTATTTTTCTCCCCCTTTTTAAGTTTATATCCTTTTTAGTCATTTTACTTTACTATCACACTTTTTCAAAGCAATACCAAACACTAATTACAAATTTCTACCACAATTTCAAACAACACTTCTTAAAAGCACTTTCTCCGAAGTGAGATTTTCTAAACTGCAACCGCAATACCAAGTTAAGACTCAATTACATTCAAGTACATGGTTGAGTAAAAAAAGAGTACTTAATTTGGGTCAGCGACGTACGATATTGACCTCTTGTTTTGATGATAAATAAATTGGTTATTATTTGTTACTCTGACAGTGTAGTTTTTGGACTACACAAGCGGGTTAAATGGTTGACAAGTAACCCATTTTAGAATTAATTAGATTTTTAATATTTCAATCTAGTCCCTAAGAGAACACATGTCACCCTTCTAGACCCGCACATGCAGTCTGCTAAACTTCATTGGCGGTGGACCGAATAATAACTCTAAATAAATTCTTACATAATAACTCTAAATAAAAGACAAGGATCACTGATTTTTTTAAGGCAATCCAATAACTGTTAAGTGTCCATGCTTTATTTCAATTTCTCTCTCCACATGCCCAATTTCATTTAAAGCCATTGGATTGTCTTGAAAAATCAGTGAAGCTCACCACTAGTGGAGAGAATCATCTCCCCTAAATAAATTCCTACTTGTAATTTGATTATAATTGAAATTTAGTTCTCCTAATTGGATTTGGATTGAATTAGTCGCCTTTGGGCCGAAGGCAAAAATAGGCTGTCGTCAATTTTGAATCTAATATATATATGGAAGGTCTATACATTAGGTCATTAGCGATTTCCTTTTTTTTTGGTACGAATAGGTCAGTAAGGTAAAGGGGATAATTGGGAAGATGTCAAAGTTGTTGAAGCAAATGGACGGTAGTGAAAATTTGCCACTGGAGTGCTGGCAATTCATATTCAGTCATCTCAATGAAGGGGACTTGAAAAGAGTGTCTTTGGCCTGTAAGAGTTTCTTGGCTAACGCAGATCTTGTGAAAGAAAGCTTGAATGTTTGTCACCCTAAATTCAGCATGCTCTCTCAACATCTTAAGCGGTTTACACAACTCAAAAGCCTCCATCTGAGCAAATACTTTCAAGGTGATTTAAGCGAAGCCTTTTGCGAAGTTGCAGGCTCTGACATAAGTCTTGAAGCTCTTCATATTGCTCGTGGAATTACAGCACCATTCAAGACAGAGTGCTTAAGAGAGTTGGGATCAAATCCAAAGATGAAGCATTTAAAGGCTTTGTCTTTCAATTGGACAAATTGTTCGCGTAACAATGACCTTCCGGTGATAGCAAATTCATTCCCGAATTTGGAACAACTCATTATTCATAATCATAATTATCATCCTCTATTTGATAAAGGTAACTTCCCACATAAATCTTCCTCCCCATATAATGGGATAGAATTTTTAGCGTCTAAGCTCAAGCAATTGGGTATGGATTTCATGTCAGATAGGTCTATTGTTGCGTGAATTGTGTTTTCCTAAAATATGTTGCTATAGATGTACCCAGCAATCCCGAGTGACAGAATCTGTTAAAAAATTTCTGAAAATAAGAAAAGAGAAACAAGACTTTGAGGAGCCAAGAATATTGTCTGAATATTTCAAACAAGCTGTATTTGGGATACAATAAAGTCACTTAAAGAACATTAGAGAGAAGAAGAAATATTATGGTTTAAGGTATAGAACGTGATCAGAGACATCTTCAAGGTAATTGTTCGTCAACAGATATCTATTATAGGTGGCAATTTTGCGGGTTAAGTCGGTTTCGGGTCGAGTCTAGTCGGGTTCGGGTGTTAACAAGTTTCGGGTCTTAATGGATCACGGGTCTTAGTAGATCGGATAGAATCGGGTTCGGGTCATTATGCTTATCAGGTTTAACGGGTTTCGGGTTATTTTAAATCGGATAAAATCGGATTCGGGTCACTATATATATCGGGTCATTTCAAAACCCGGGTCATTATGAATTGGGTAAATTCGGATATATCAAACATCAAAAGTTATTAAAAATTTGGATAACTTATTAAATATATATATATATATATATTTAGATAATATAGTAGTTTTATACTAGATAAAGGTTATAGGCATAGAATATAGTTAACAAATCTAATAGAATTAAAATAGTATATCTAAAAAATTGGTTTAATTCGATGGAGGAAGAATGGAAGATTAAAACTAGTTTTATGTCACAAATGTGTTTATATGTGAGTAATATTAATATAGAAAATACATTATATTTATATACGTATATAATAGATAAAGTCAATTGATGATTGGATTAAATACTTTCTTATCAAATCATATCATTATATTAATCAATAATTATTATTATGTTAGACAATGTTATTTTGAGGATTTGGATTGCATTAAATTGAATTTAGTTCGACAGATTAATTTAGTACAATAAGAAATTTTATGTTACATTGTAATTTTTTTTTTTAAAAAAAAAATTTATAATTGCAACTTAGAAATTGAAAATCAAAGAAATTATATATATTATAACATGGGTAAAAATAAACCATAAATTGAGTTCGAGTTAATTCAATTCGAGTTCGGGTCACTTACAGAGGCGGGTCATTTCGGAGTACGGGTCATTTTAAATCGGGTTAAGTCGGATATCGGGTTAAATTTTATCGGATTTTGTCGGTTTCGGGTTATCTCGATTCGGGTTAAATCGGTTTCGGGTTATAGTACTTATTCATATTATCGGGTTATAATCGGATTTAATTCAGTTCGATTTAAGTCAGTTTTATCGGGTCGGGTCATACTTTGCCACCTATAATATCTATTAAGCTTAAAAAACTGTAATTATAGTGTTTGACAGTTTATAATATTCAAAAAATACCTCTTATTGGAAAAATTCTTATTGTAAACAAAAATTTAAGACCCATGTGCCCATCTTTTGACTAATAAAATTAGCCGATGAACTAGGCCTCTTTCGTAGGATTATCAAGCTCAAATGAGCTAAAACCCCCACTTAGCCCATGTTATCTAAAGATAACTATTTAAGTATCTTGGCCTTTATAAAGCACTTGCTTTTGTATTCCCTTAGTAAGGTGGAATAAACCAAATCGTCGAAAATCGATTTTACGGTATAGATGCTTATGACCTACCCCCTCTATGCCTTGCGGTAATGATTCCTCTGACAATACGGCCTTTACCACAACGATGTTGTCCATAGATCAAACTATATAACCGAATCTGGCATTGGTCTTCTAATTCGAAATAGGCCAACCTTGGAAGTTCTTTCAATCTGTATATCAAGAAAAATCCTTTTTCTCCAATCACTATTGCAAATTCAATTAGCCATGCCAAAGCGTTGGTTTCTATTGTGTTTACTCTCATGGATATTTCTGACGAGCTTCACATGGCAATTGGAAATGCAAAGCTTCAAAATTTGCAGAAATTCAGGGTAAACTACTGCAGCAATTTCAAAGTTCCCGGATTACTAATGGTTTTATCTAATTATCTAACTAAGTTAAGCACTCTAGGAACTAATTGTGCAGATGAGGATGTAAAAGTTCTTCTGAACGGAGATGTAGGCGATCTCACTTGCATCGAAATCTATCAAAGCCAGGTGAAAAACTCAACATTTTCCCTACTATTAACCAAGTGTCCTTCACTGGTACAAATCAGAATAAAGTCAAGTCACCTGGATCTTGTGTTGACTCCATATAATTTTTGATGATAACAAAACATTCCTCATATTGTATTTAATTAAGTCAATTAAGTGTGTAGGCTTTAAAGAAAATCACTTTAAATTGATTTGGAGCGCAAAAATCGAATTTGGAGAAAGCCTTAAACAATATTGAATATTAATATGAAGTTTGGAGAAGGCTTCATAAGGGTTAACTTGAAGAAATATGCAAAGAAAGACAAATATTTGAAAATTGGAGTCTGGACGTTTTTAGTCGACTATGGCTGGCGTTAAAAGTGTCAAGCCTGATGTGCCCAATCTGTATGAACAGTAACTCATCATACAATACATTTTTAGTCGACTAAACCTGGTGTTAAAACTGCCACCCGCTCACTACAGGATAAAATAACAGCTAGTTTCAAAAAGTTGAAAAAGGCTCCAAACGGCTAGAATTTGCCTCCAACGGCTAGAAACATGTGAGAGGCTATAAATACACATCATAAATGCAATTTGAAGCCTCCTAAGAGAGAGATTATTCATTGCTCATCATTATTGAAGCCAAGAAGCTATATTTTCTCTTTGTTCTTCATTCTTATACTTTGTGAGAGAAAAACTTGTATGAACTAAACTTTGTACTTGGGATCTTTGGGAGGATCATTGTACTTTCTTCTTCTTCTTAATTTCTTGGGTAGAAACAAGTTAGGATCAACTTGTTTTGAAGATTTGAGTTTGGGGAGAGCTCATTGTAAAAGGCTTGGTGGAAGCTAGAATTTCACCAGTTTAGTGAAGGTTTTGGAAAAATCCTTGATTTGGGAGATCAAGGTAGAGGATGTAGGTGTGGAATCACCGAACCTCTATAAATTGTAAGTACTTGCTTTCTCTAAACCCTCCTTTTACATTGTGTTTCAATTTCCTCAATTTCTATCATTAAAATTCATCTATTTCATCTACCCTTTTTACCTAACTTTGGCTAAGTTCTTGAGATTGCCATAAACTCTTTAAAAGTGCTATTCACCCCCCCTCTAGCACCATATCAAGGGTCTAACAATTGGTATCAGAGCCTAACCCATTTTTAAGGCTTAACATCCTTGGGGAAGATCCTACAATGGCATCTACAAGTGACGACTTGCCCAAAGAAGGTCTATCCATCCATAGGCCACCACTCTTTGATGGGAACAACTACCAATTTTGGGCAAATAGAATGAAGGCATTCATGAGGGCAAATGATATTGCCATGTGGGATGTGGTTGAAGAAGGTCCATTCATCCCAACAATGCTTAGTGCTACAACTCATGAGCCAATAGCCAAGCCAAAGAGAGATTGGAATGAGAATGATATAAGAAAGGTACAACTCGACTACAAAGCTATTAATATTTTACATTGTGCACTTACTATTTCCGAATATAATAGAATATCTACTTGTGAAAGTGCTAAAGAAATTTGGGATAAGTTAAAAGTGACTCATGAAGGAACTTCACAAGTCAAGGAGTCAAAGATCACCATTCTTACTCACAAATATGAGATGTTCAAGATGGAATCCAATGAAAGCATCTCCAAGATGTTTGAAATATTCAACAACATTTGTAGCCAATTGAAGCATCTCAACAAAGATATTCCGGAAAATGAAAAAGTGAAGAAAATCCTTAGAAGTTTGCCCAAAGCTTGGAAAGCAAAGGTAACCGCTATTGAGGAAGCTAAGGACTTGAATGAAATATCTTTGGATACTCTTTGTGGCTCTCTCCTCACTTTTGACTTAAAATTGAAAGAGGAAGAGGAGGAAGAGAAGAAGGAGGCTAAGGAAAAGAAGAAAAATCTAGCCTTAAAAATGAGTGTCATTGATGAGAATTCCGGAAATCTATCTAGTGGTGATGATGAGGAAGTTGACATGCTTACCAAAAAGTTTAAAAGATTCATGAGAAGCAATAGGCAAGGAAGAAAGAGCTACAAGAAAGATCAAAACTCATCTTGGAAAGGCAAGAACAAGCATGAGTCCAACAAAGGTGACAAAATATTGTGCTATAAATGCAAGAAGTCGGGTCACTACAAATATGAGTGTCCATTGCTCAAAGAGGGACATTCAAGGAAGGACAAGAGGCAAAAGAAGAAAATGGTGGCTACATCTTCCGATAGTGAATCCTCATCATCGGATAGTGATCAAAGTGAGATGGAAGAAAGAGCCAACCTTTGCTTGATGGCAAAAGAGGATGAGATTGAGGTAACTCCCACTTTACCAATAATTTGTGATGATAATGATGATGATGTTGATGTTTATGATTGCTTGCTTAATGATTTTAAAGATCTTGCTATTAAATACAAGAAATTGAAAAAGGAAGCAAATTGTTTGAATAATGAGCTTGCTAAGATTAAAATTGAATATCTTGATGTATTTGAGCATAGAAACTTGCTTCAAGTTGAGATAGAGCATGCTAAAAATGACTATGTTGATTTAGAGAGTAGAAATGTTGCTTTACAAATGACTATTGATGATCTAACTCTCAAATTGACTAATGAAAGAAAGATAGAACCTAAAAGCAATGTATTTGCTAAAAAGAGACATTATGGATATAATGCTTATTGTTATGCATGTGGAAAGAAGGGGCATCTTTCCTATGATTGTTATTACAATGAGAGAAACTCTCCCAAAACCAAATTGGTTTGAGTGCCTAAAGGTTCTCATATGCTCACTAACCCCCAAGGACCCATCAAAATATGGGTACCTAAAAATCAAATTTGAAAAGTCGTGGATGTAGGTTGAGCAAGAGGAAAATGATCAAATATTGAAGGCTCAACCCAAGGAAATAGCCATGAAGCTTTGTACATGGCTATTTAAGGAACATATATGGTAAAGCTTGATTGAATAAAAATGGAAGTGTTTCATTTGGTGACATCTCCAAAGGACTTATCCAGGGACTTAGAACCATAGGTGACACATTTATAAGCTATATCAAGCATGTTTTATTAGTTAAAGAATTGAAGCATGATTTGTAGTCTCGAGAGATTTAATTGCTTATCATTGATTGACTCCATGATTTTTGTGATCTTAATTGCTATGCTCTTTGATTGTTTATATGAATAATCTTTATGTGCTAATGTGTTATTGTGCTTAAATTGTCATTTGCATGATCTAATAAATTTGCAAATTTATTAGTTCTTAATTAATAGCCTTGTTTTACTCATTAAAATAGCATTTTTCTCATATGGCAGTTTCATGACTAGTTTTAATCAATTTAGAGTGTGGGGTGTCAAAGAAAATTAGAAGTTTTTTCAAACGCACCGTTTTGGATAACAAAAAAAAAACGTTTGAAGAAGGGCGCTGAACTGTCTTTTCATCTTTCAAAATTCAAATTTTTTTAATTATCTAAAACTTAATTCAGTGTTTCACAAAGCATAAAGCCTATTTTTCTTCTCTCTCAAAACGTCGCTGTCCAGTTCATATTCTCTCTGAAATTCCAGATTTTCATTCCATCAAAATCTTCGAATTTTCTGCTTGATTCTTGCTGAAAACTGAACCAAGTCCTTTCATCCATCTGAAACCCAAAACCGAATTGAGTAAAACCCCCAAATTAATGAGCTCGAAATCCCTAATTCCCAAATCTGCTATACCCGAAAAGTTTAAACCCACCGGAATTTATGGTTTCGACGACGAAGAAGAAAGAACCGAAGAAGCTAAGTGTGCTGCGGGCTGAGTATACGTTCAAATCAGTGGTTCAAAAGCAAGGGAAATTGAAAAGAAAAGGAGAAAGAAGTCTTACGTTCGAAATACTCGAACGCCAAGGGTGATGAATATCAAACGTTGATTCGGTGAAGAGGAAATCAAAGGGAAATCAGAGGAAAATTTTGAAGTAGAGAATAGTGTAGCAAAAGGGAGTGGAGAGGATTAGGAACCAAGGCCTTGTTGTTTGTGTTTCACTGGAATTCAAGAAGAGGCTCCAACCGAGAAGAACACAGAGGAAGAAAATGATGTGGCAAATGACATGAAATTTGCAGCTGAGGCCGGCCCCTTCCACTGTCAGAAGGTTCAGAACCAAAAAATGCCAAACAAAAGACATTCACCCTCACCTCAACCCAAAAAGACCAAACCCAAAGCTTACAAGAAGCAATCTAAAGCCAGCAAGAAGAAAAAAAATTGATGTTTTATACTCTGTTTTGCAGTTTACTTTTATTTGCAAAAACTGTATTTTCGCAAAAATTGCATGTTTTAGTCTGCCTTACTTGTTTTGAAAACATTCCTCAATTTTCTTTTACTTTTTATTCCTTTTTTTATGATGTCAAAAAGGGGGAGAAAGGGTAACTTGTTTAGGGGGAGTGTTTGTTAGAAAATGCTAACATGAAACTTAGTTTTGAAAAACATTTGGGGCTATTACTAATGGAACTAATGTAATTTGAGCAAATTTGAAGCTCATGGAAATGTTTGTAATTGGATGTATATTTTGCTTACAAATATTGGCTGATTATAATGTTTATATGAAATTGCTATTTTTGCCATATTTGTTGCATTGTTTGTTTGAGCTTAATGTGATCTATATTTTGTTGATAATGTGTATAAATGCTTTGGTGTATATTGCTGAAATTTTTATTGGTAAGGATGCATATTGATAGGGGGAGCTCTTGCAAAATTTTTGTTTATATTACGCATGATCTTACTGGGAGCTTTCCATTGAATTTAATTGTTCATATCTCATACTCAATTTATACACTTTAATTGTATATAAGTGAACTATTTAGACTTAACACTCTTTATTGCAAGGGGTGTTTTGTCATCATCAAAAAGGGGGAGATTGTTGACTCCATATAATTTTTGATGATAACAGAACATTCCACATATTGTATTTAATTAAGTCAATTAAGTGTGTAGACTTTAAAGAAAATCACTTTGAATTGATTTGGAGCGCAAAAATCGAATTTGGAGAAAGCCTTAAACAATATTGAATATTAATATGAAGGTTGGAGAAGCTTTCATAAGGGTTAACTTGAAGAAATATGCAAAGAAAGGCAAATATTTGAAAATTGGAGTCTGGACGTTTTTAGTCGACTAGAGCTGGCGTTAAAAGTGTCAAGCCTGATGTGCCCAATCTGTATGAACAGTAACTCATCATACAGTACACTTTTAGTCGACTAAACATCGTGTTAAAACTGCCACCGGCTCACTACAGGACAAAATAACAGCTAGTTTCAAGTTGAAAAAGGCTCCAAACGGCTAGAAACATGTGAGAGGCTATAAATACACATCATAAATGCAATTTGAAGCCTCCTAAGAGAGAGATTATTCATTGTTCATCATTATTGAAGCCAAGAAGCTATATTTTCTCTTTGTTCTTCATTCTTATACTTTGTGAGAGAAAAACTTGTATGAGCTAAACTTTGTACTTGGGATCTTTGGGAGATCATTGTACTTTCTTCTTCTTATTAATTTCTTGGGTAGAAACAAGTTAGGATCAACTTGTTTTGAAGATTTGAGTTTGGGGAGAGCTCATTGTAAAAGGCTTGGTGGAAGCTAAAATTTCACCGGTTTAGTGAAGGTTTTGAAAAAATCCTTGATTGGGGAGATCAAGGTAGAGGATTTAGGTGTGGGATCACCGAACCTCTATAAATTGTGAGTACTTGCTTTCTCTAAACCCTCCTTTTACATTGTGTTTCAATTTCCTCAATTTCTATCATTAAAATTCATCTATTTCATCTACCCTTTTTATCTAACTTTGGCTAAGTTCTAGAGATTGCCATAAACTCTTTAAAAGTGCTATTCACCCCCCTCTAGCACCATATCAAGGGTCTAACATCTTGATGTACATGATATCCCATGTTCTTATTACCCTAAGATCCAAAATTTTCATTTACTACGTTGCAAAATTAGTGATGAATTGGCCATGAGATTCGGTCTTATTTTTCCCAACATAAATGTTCTGGAGTTGAACTTACGTGACAACTTTTAAAGGAATTGGAAGAAATTGCTCATACTTGCATAACCCAATCCCAACAGCATAATTGGTTGAAAACAGAGGAATTCTGTTTGTGTGTATGTACAAATTCCACCAAAAACATCTCACCTATATCTGCAATCAGCATTTGATCTTAAATAAAATATAAGTCATAATATTATGATTAAAACGGTAAGACATTTGTGAATGTCTGAATCATTTCATGCTGAACAGATCACTAGGATAAAAGTCTGCTCTTTCTATGCCAGTAATGATGAGTGCAAGCTTTGATTTCTAATTTTCTATCGTCAAAATTTAGATATTATATATTGTTGTGAAAATTCCAATCCTTTCAGTGACCTGATGCTTTCTTTTTACTAGAAAAGTATTTCTATCATATATATATGAATCTGAGGGAATCCTGTTTTAAGGATCATTGTCTTTCCAAAAGCCAAAAAACTTGGAAGGAATGTGTTTAGCACAAACTTGACTTTGCTATTTATAATGAGCTAAACCAGAATGCTTCCAATTCTGCTTTTGCCCTCTTCTTCATATTCTTAATTCCAGACTAACTAAAGTTTTTGAAGTTTGAGAGCCTGAGTCAAGTCTTCCATAAGTCAGCCTTGCAGATTGAATTCCTTGCCAAATGCCAATAGTTTAATTATACAAGATATCTAAATATCAGATCCGCCTCTAATGGCTATAATCCCTTTAAATTGTCCTAAAAGAAAAAAAAATGATTTTTCAATAGAGCCTCTGGATTTTTCTTAACGTTTATGGAATTTTTGTCTGAAAGGAATCAGATTACTACTTCTCTATCAAACTTCAGGGGCATGAGGGTTTTCTACTTATTTATTTTTCAACCTAAAATGACTGTAAGTGTTTTTTTGGGAAAATTCCACTTAGATGTATTGGAATTTAAAATAATCAATGGACGGTGGTATGGTGAAAAGTTGTCATTATATGCTGTAATGGTAAGAATGATCACTTTTAAGTGTAATGAGTGGTTTTTCTAATTTGTCAAAAATACCTATTCATTTAGAGAGAGGAAAAAGGGATTTCCCAATTAATAACCCTATCCCATCCAAACTCTAAATCCCCATTAATAACAAACACTTTTAAGTTTTAACCTATTAAAATTTTGGCTAAAACACCAGCGCCCGTCGACCTTCTCCACTGCTTTATTGATAGTGCTAAGAAAGGGATGAGAAGCAGACTAACAGAATGGGGAGAGAAAAGGATTAGAAAGAGATGAGAATATTTGACATAATAATTTTCTGATGCATTCCCTTCCTTCTTTGTCTTACATATAGTAGTACAAAAACGGTTACGCCTAGGATCACACGCTTAGCTGAAAGTTTCTAGAACAGTTTTAAACAAAATAAATACAATTTAGAATTATTTATGGCCCATTTCATGATACTTGTTCCACTAGGGTGCATTTCTGACTCTTTTGGACCTTGTAATCGTAACACTGCTTTGCCCTTCAAGACCAACCTTGTCCTCAAGGTTGAAGGAAGGAAACAAGGTTTTCAAGTCTTCAAGTCTTTCCCAGGTGGCTTCAGTAACAGGGAGTCCCTTCCATTGGATTAAGCACTGGTCAGAAGAGATGCCTCCACTAGAAACTTTGCGTCTCTCCAAGACCTCAGCAGGTTCTAAGATGGGTTTCTCATCATCACTCAAGGCAGGGATGGGAGTAAAGTTATCCGTTGGAGAACCATAACAGCGCTTGAGCAGGGACACATGAAATACAGGGTGTATTTTGGCTGACTCTGGGAGCTTTAACTCATAAGCAACTGAGCCGATGCGACGCACGACTGGAAGGGTCCAAAGAACCTCTTTGCCAATTTATGAGAGCTACGCTGAGCCAAGGACTATTGGCGATAGGGCTGTAATTTCAAGAACACCCAATCCCCTTCAGAAAAGCTCTTTTCCGAGTGCTTGCGGTCAGCTTGCATCTTCATCCTGTTCTGAGCATGAGCAAGGTTAGTTTTGAGCTCATTAAGAATAGTCTGTCGCTCAAGAAGGGAATCCTCAAGTGCTGCAATTTTAGTTTGGTCAGTAACATAAGAAGCTATAGTTGGTGGGGGTCTGCCATATACCACTTCAAAAGGAGAAAAACCTGTGGCTGAATGAGTGGCAGTGTTATAGGACCACTCCGCCCAATGTAAAAACTTTGACCACATGCGGGGTTTGTCACTGGCAAAGTAGCGCAAATAAGTCTCTAAGCAGCGGTTAAGTACCTCAGTCTGTCCATCCGTTTGTGGATGGTATGCACTACTCATTTTGAGAGAGGTGTCCTGAAGTTTGAAGAGTTCCTTCCAAAATTGGCTCAAGAATAGTGAATCCCTATCATTGACAATCGAGCGAGGAACCCCATGGAGTTTACAGATTTCTTTGGAGAAGAGCTCAGCTAGTGAGGCAGCTGTCACAGAGCTTGGAAGAGCTATGAAGTGAGCATATTTCGACAGTCGATCGACAATGACCCAAATAGCTGTTTTACCATGAGATGGAGGAAGACTTGTAATGAAATCCATTGAAATATCCTGCCACACCATCGAAGGTATAGGCAATGGTGAGAGTAACCCCCCTGGTTTAGTGGTTTCATACTTAATCTGTTGACATACTTGGAAAGATTGCACAAAAGTGTGGACTGATTTTCGCATTTGTGGCCAGAAAAAATTCGCAGCAAGCCGAGAATATGTCTTAGAGATACCTGCATGACCACCTGTTGGAGTTCCATGGTATTCATGCAGCAATTTTGATTGCAACTCATGGCCCTCTGGAATCACAATCTTTCCTTGATAAAACAATAAACCATCCGATATAGAATACCCCATATTTGAGTCTTGTTGGCCTTGGTTCAAAAGCTGCTGCCCTGTTTCAGAAGTGGCATAATAGTGGCACAAGGAGTCAATAAAGGAGAAAATAGGACTCGATATAGCCAAATATTGAGCTGCAGGTTCAGGGCACCTCGACAATGCATCGGCAGCTAAATTATGTCTTCCTGGTTTGTAAATGATCGAGTAATTGAACCCCAACAACTTAGCCAGCCACTTTTGCTGCTCAGGGGTTTGGATGGTTTGAGTCATTAAGTTCTTCAGGCTTTGTTGATCTGTGAATATGGTGAAGGAACGCCCCAATAGATATTGGCGCCACTTATGTACTGCCTCAGTTATGGCATACATCTCTCGCACGTATGCAGAAGCAGATTGCATTTGGGGAGATAGTTTCTTGCTAAAATAAGCAATGGGGTGACCTCCTTGGGATAAAACAGCACCAACAGCTATATTAGAAGCATCTGCCTCGATGCAAAAAGGCAAGGAAAAATCAGGTAACCGCAGCACAGGAGTAAAAGTTAAAGCAAGCTTTAAATCTTGAAAAGCCTTGCTTGTAGTTGAATCCCATAGAAATTGGTCCCTGCGCAATAAATTAGTAAGAGGAGCAGCGATTGCAGCATACCCTTTTACAAATTTGCGATAGTATCCGGTTAGACCGAGGAAGCCACGCAAGGCTTTGAGGTTGCTTGGAGTTGGCCAGTCGACAATAGCCTCAATTTTGGAAGGATCGACTTTGACTCCTTCTCCAGTAATAATGTGCCCAAGATAATCTATGGAGGAGCGACCAAAAGCGCACTTAGATTCTTTAGCATAAAACTGATTAGCTTGCAGCAAGTCCAAAACCACAGAGAGGAGATCAAGGTGAGCTTCCCATGATGGACTGTAAACCAAAATATCGTCAAGAAAAACGAGTACAAAGCGCCGAAGATGGGGTCTGAATAAATCATTCATGGCTGACTGGAAGGTGGATGGGGCATTCGTGAGGCCAAACGGCATCACCAAGAACTCGTAGTGGCCATCAGAAGTCCTGAATGCAGTCTTGTAAATATCTTCCGGAGCTACACGAATTTGGTGGTACCCAGCACGTAAGTCAATCTTAGAAAACACCATTGCACCGTGGAGCTCATCAAGTAACTCGTCCACTGTCGGAATCGGAAATCGATCCTTAACGGTAGCATCATTTAAAGCTCTATAATCCACACAAAAACGCCACGTTCCATCCTTCTTCTTAACTAGGAGAACTGGGGAAGAAAACGGGCTTGTGCTAGGTCGTATAATACCCTCGTGAAGCATCTCAGAGATGATTGTGGCCATGTCACTCTTTTGAGAATGAGGGTAACGATAAAGCCTCACATTAATAGGACTGGTGCCAGGCTGTAAGTGGATATGGTGGTCATGAAATCGTTTGGGAGAAGCCTTTTTGGCGTATCAAAGACTGCCTGAAAAGTACAGAGGAGCTGAGCAAGATCTGGGTGAATCGGAGATCTCTCGAGGGGGGCAGTAGAGGAGGTAGCTTCCATAGTGAGAAAGTGAGTGTCTGCTATAGAATTTTTGTGGACTAAGCGTTTAAGCTGTCCATAAGAAACGGGTTGGGGACAATTGGGTTTGTCACCTTGAAGTGTGATGAAGGAGCCTAAATGATAAAAACTCATATAAATAGCCTTGTAGTCAGGAATAACAGGCCCCAACTGTGATAACCACTGAATCCCCAGAATAATATCTGCCCCACGAATATCCAACACATATAGATCAAGATTAAACTCATGACCTTGGAGGCCCAATTGGATAGATGGAATTCGGCCTAGACAAAACAATTGCTCCCCATTGCCAACAGAAACAGAGAACGGCGGCGCTGGTTCGATACTGAGATTCAAGTGCTTAGCCAGCCGTGGTTGGATTAGGTTATAGGTACTACCCGTATCCACTAGCACAGTGAGGTTCTGACCTCTCAATA
Source organism: Corchorus capsularis (assembly GCA_001974805.1). Taxonomy (NCBI): domain Eukaryota; kingdom Viridiplantae; phylum Streptophyta; class Magnoliopsida; order Malvales; family Malvaceae; genus Corchorus; species Corchorus capsularis. The sequence continues at coordinate 37,114 of AWWV01007024.1, forward strand.
CACCAGAGAGCTTTAAAGTATTATAAGAAATAGTACCAAACAAGGCATGTAAGGATACCTGAAAGTCGGGTGGATCGTCGACTATGGTGTCCTGTGGTGGTGGCTAAAGCCGGTACCGTCAAAGGGGCATTGAATGAACAGCTTCCAGAGACTCAAGGGCCGGAAGATCATCATCTGCCTGAAGTAAAAGGAACGGGGCTGTTCGACAACGATGGCCTGGTTTGTATTGTTCATCACAATTGAAACAGAGTCCTTTGGCTCGTCTTGCTTGCATCTCCGTTGGCGATAAACGCCGTATAGGGAAAGTGGAGGAGACTGGCTTAGGTGCCGGCAGTTGTGGTATTTGGGAAGTAGATGGCCTTGGTGGAGGGAGTTGTGGAATGGAAAAAGAAGCTTTGGGCAGAGGAGGTGGCGGTGGTATGGGGGAAATGGAAAATCTTGGTAAAGGAGATTGAAGGTCAAGGATTTTGTCTTCTAGGAGTTGGGCAATATCCCCAGCTTCACTAAGAGAACTGGCCTTTAAAATAGACATTTCACGCTGCATATAAACAGGGAGCCCCGAGATGAAACAATTAAGTTGAGTGCTTGGAGCCAAACCGTAGATTCTGTTGGAGAGGGCCTCGAATTCCCGACGATAGTTGACTACGGTCGAGGTGAGTCGAAGCTTAAACAACGCGGCTTCATGATTGAAGTAGGTAGAAGGACCGAATCTGCGTTCAAGGGCCATCGTAAAAGAAGGCCAATCCACAATAGATTATTACGGTGCATCCATTGAAACCAGCTAAGAGCATCACCTTTCATGTAAAACGAGGTCAGAGCCAAGCGTTGGTGCATCTGGACAGAGTAATAGGTGAAGAACTGTTCTGCTTGAAAAATCCAGTCCAGGGGATTTGTTCCATCAAATATAGCGAGAGTGAGTTTAGGAGTTTTGAGAGAATGGGATGAGGATGCGGAAGATAGATCTGTGGGAAGGTCGAGGTTTGGGTGTGATTGAGAAGGTGGAGAAGGCAAGAGAGAGTGAGGTTGCCTTTTTCTATTTTTTGCAATTTTGTGTTGAAGGTCGGTGATGGTGGCGGTTTGCGCCGAGAGAGTAGAGTTAAGTGTGGCAATTGATGAATTGAGCTCTTGAAATTGGGCTGAAAAAGCTGTGGAGAGGTGGTTGATGATACCATCGTTGGAGGTTGTTTGAGGTTTAGGAGGCATGGCGGCGGAGAGGACAATGAAAGCACCAATGATAGTGCTAAGAAAGGGATGAGAAGCAGACTAACAGAATGGGGAGAGAAAAGGATTAGAAAGAGATGAGAATATTTGAGATAATAATTTTCTGATGCATTCCCTTCCTTCTTTGTCTTACATATAGTGAGTACAAAAACGGTTACGCCTAGGATCACACGCTTAGCTGAAAGTTTCTAGAACAGTTTTAAACAAAATAAATACAATTTAGAATTATTTATGGCCCATTTCATAATACTTGTTCCACTGGGGTGCATTTCTGACTCTTTTGGACCTTGTAATCGTAACATTTATCAACATAGCCGACGCAATCACTAGACAAAGAAAGTCACGCACTAGGAATCTCCTCATTGAAGTCAAAATGGGTCTAAAAAATCATTGTAATATGTTCACTGAAAAATCTCTTCATGCTTATTTCCTTCATGCATATTTAATTTTGTTTCTTTTCCCTAAAAAAATTAATTTGTTTCTCTTGATGCTTTTCGTCCATGGTACATTCGGGCTTTTGTATTTTGTAATCCCCTTCACCTTTGCTTTTGTTTTTTTATTATGCAAAAATTCATGAATTCTCCATTAATGCTTTCAAGTTTTAATTCTCCATATTTCTACCCATGCTGTTTTTTATTGTGCAAAAATTCATGATTTTTCCATTAATGCTTTACAAGTTTTAATTCTCCATATTTTCTACCCATGCAATTTAATTAAATTTCTGATATGAAAGTAGCTGGAAAAATGTAAAAGAAAAGGGGAGTGGCTCCTGTAAGTGTAAGTAAAGGAAAGAGATAAAAGTGAATTGCAAATTACTTAGTTCAATATTAAATTTAAGGGTGTTTCCGGTATTTAGAGTGAATTTTCATTACACTCAAAATTGATATCATTAAACCAAATAATGATCATTACACCAGACATTGATAATTTTTTCCTATACCACCAATCATTGATTATTTCATTATTCAATACACCCAAGTGGAATTCACCCTTTATTTTTTATGTTAAATTCTATATTTTTAAGTTATTTATTATTCATCTTTTGGATTTGTGATAAGAAGAAACAAAAGTTGCAACCCATTAAGGACGTCAGGGAATCCTGTTTTGAGGATGTTGTAATTATATGTTCGACAAACAAGTTAGCATGTTTGAAATTTTGAAGTAATTCGCGTATTTGTGGTTAAAGTAATTTTGGGTTTGTATATGGTTTTAACAGCTTCAAGGTTAATCGTACTTCAATTTTCTCGATAAATTACCATATTTGTCCAAATTGAATCTGTTGAACTCAAAGTCAAAGTTGTGGGTAATAAGATTTCTGATGTCCACTGCGTTGTTTTTTCTTCTTAACAAATTTTTTCACTCAAACCAATTTTTATCTTATGATGATGGGTTGTACGACCCTGCTTTTGTGTTAATTAATGAGCAAGAGTTATTGTAAAAAAAGAAAAAAAAATCTACTTGTTCAATTTCTAACAATAGCAAATAGTGTTGGGATATTACTAAGATTATATTGCTTCTAAGTTCGAAATTAGTAACTTTTTCACTAGAATATAATCGCAAATATGCATAGACTTGAATTAAATATCACAAAGCAAGTGAAAACTAATTAAAATCTGAATTTGAAATAGATAGATGAATGAGGGTCTGTCAATTACAACTCTACTTCATCAACTCAAAAACTGAACTTGATTAGTTCATAGTTTATGAATATTGAACCAACAAATTAACTCCTGGCATTATGGTCAAAAGAATACTATATACCGAATCAGTTCAATCAAAAAAAGAAAGAAGAAAAGGAAAAAAAAAAAAAAGAAATATGTTACGCCTTAGCTTGCAGCTCGACTAAGAACAGAAAACTTAAAATTTGAAGAGCCGGAATCCCAGTAAAGTCCGATTTGATCACCGACTTTAAGTAGTCTCTTCTTGACAAAATCCTTGACCCAATTCTTCTTAAATACATGGGCACCGTTAGTCCACTTCTGAAAAACCATCTCATATTCTTTATTTTCATCAATATCAACCACAGTAACCGGAAACCCTAATCCGATTTGCGCTATTTGATCAGCATTCCAGAATGGTAATATATGAGATGCAACGCAGTCTGATCCCAACAAGAGTCTAGAATTCCCACCCAGATCACTACTGCACAACTTCTTTCTGATGCACCAGGGATCATCGTCGTCACGACGTCGTTCCACCACAACAAGTTGCTGCTGCCTCGTTTCTTCGGCTTTCATTCTCTTGTTGGAAGAAACTCCGCCGGAATTATTCTCCGCTCGCTCTCTCTTCTTTGAAGTACTCTTGTCGAAACCCAGAGGCGGTTTCAGAGACAGAGCAAGACCCAGTTCGCTGCGGTTCTTGGAGTTATGTTTTTCTTGAAACCCTTCCAGCGAGATTCCTTTGCCTTTTGACGGAAAAGAAGAAAGGGACAGTTCTAATGAAATATTGCTTTGGCTTTTGTTCTTGATCTTCTTCTTCTTCCCATCGGAATGATTGCAAGAATAATCACACGAAAGAGACAATTCCCGACAGACATTAGGGTTACTCTCCTTACCACCGGCATCGGCTGCTTCGTTTTCTTGCAGCGTGATTTTGGCCGGACTGAAGAGACTCCGAAAAATAAGAAGCTCTGGATCCATTCTTGAAATTCTTGAAAGTAAGGCAAGCACCGACAGATGAAACTCAGACAAAAACCCTCAAGAAACCCTTTTGTGATCAAAAGAAATACTTTCTTTTTCTTTTGGCAACAAATCAAAAGAAATACTTAGCCCTAATATAAAGGTTCTACTATATTTATAGAAAAATATAGCAAGTAATAATCCTTCTCCCATTGGGTTTAGGGTAAAAAAATAATCCTTCTGCCGTTGGGTTTAGGGTGATTCAGGGGGGTGATTAATTGACCCACACCAATTTATCTATATCTATCCGTACACTCTTACTCTTTTTTGCTACATACACACTCTTACTCTTTAATTATAAGCATTCTATAATTTATTTTCTTTTTAAAGAAAAGAAATAATTCTAATTTTTCATCAATTTTAAGGTCGTCAGTGCTTTTTTTCTAAAAGAGAATTCTTTTTAAGCTTATATATATACTCGTCATAATGTATTGGTTAAAAAAAGCTTCATGCTTTTTATTAACAATTAATTCCAACTCCATAGTTGAAAATTTGAAAATTAATAATTAATAATTACTTACTAAAAAATAACACTTACACTCTTTTACTTTTAAATTTGCATGTCTTCAAATAATTAAAAAATATATCTTTATATCAAAATACCTAAATACCTCTTTATGATATATCAAATGTGCATGCCCTTTTCTAAGATTAGAAAAGCCCGCTCTTGCATTAACAATGTATTTTTTTTTTTTTTTGAGAAGTTTAATTTACAAACCTATATATCTATTTCTTTGATTTGAATATTGTATGATTCTCTTAAAATTCGATTGTGTGACTCTTTTGTTGATAATGTAACCCTAAATCATATAGTTTTACCGCCATGCATTAGTATAAAAACTTTAATCTATTTATTTATGTACTATATAAAAAATGAAATTGTGACTCTAAATCCTATCTATATCTATATCAATAATTTTTTTTTCACAACAACATCAGGACAGTTTTATTTATTTAAGGATAATATTACAACATCAAGTAGCAACCTTGATATTCTTAATTAGTTGGAGTCCTATTACATCCATCAAATGATAGTAAATCTTCAAAAAAAGGCGTTGGTTGATAAAACACGCATGAGGTCCTTTGATCCACAGCCTTCTTGGAGAGTTGGTCAGCTACCTGGTTAGCCTCTCGATACACAAAATGTAGGTTTTAACTTCTGAAAACCTGCTACTAAACGCAGTCAAGGAGCAAGGTGGGGGAGGGGAAGAGCCTGTTCCTTGAAAAACATGGTCAAAACACTTAAAGAATCAGACTCCACTATCAAGTGAGAAATGTTCACAGAGATTGCTAATTTCAATCCCAATCTTATTCCTTGTAATATTTAGATCTATGTCTATGGGATAAAAATTGCTTCCCCCCATTTTCTGTCCCCCATCCACCAAATAATGACACGTGTCCCTTTTTAATTTCTAATGTTATTCCTTGTTTGCCTAGTTAAATTAAATTTTATATTTTCATTCTAAAACCCTATTGGGAATTTATTAAAATTTAGGACTAACCCTTATATTCGATTATTTATTTTTAATTTGGGGCTAAACCTGGTGATTAAGTGGGATTTTTATTTTATTTTATTTTATTAATATTATTTAATAAAACTTGAAACAAACAACGTATAATACAAGGGACACATGTCATGATTTGGTGGATGGGGGACAAGGGGGACAAAAAATGGGGAGAGAAGATTTCTATCCATATCTATGTATTAGTTTCAATAATATGGTAATGTGTGGTACTACATCAGCTAGAGATGATGCTATGGTTAGATGAAGTTGGTGCTAAGATATATCTCAAGATAGGTCTTTTCGCCCAAGTCAAAACGTTGTGTTTCAGTACTTCCAGTTGCAAAAGAGAATTCAAAAGCCGCAAAGGAATATGGGCAAAATGCCGTCATGTTAGGGGTAAATTGGTCTGATTTTCCAAATTTAAGAGAAAAAGTGACACGATTTAAAGTTGAGGGGGCAATCTGTTTTAAATTTGCAAAGTTCAGGAGGTAACAATATGGCTACCTAGCCCTATGTGATTATCAAAATTTCATAATAAGATAGAGTTAGGTTATCAAAATTTTTTCATTACCAAAATTTAATAGCGTAATTAACAAAGTTTCATAGAGAGGTAATTAAAATCCAAGTTTTGGAAAGATTCCTTATAAGCTGGTAAGAGTGTTAATTTTGGAAACTAAGTCCTCCAAAATCATTGTAAGTGAGGTCTATATATCTTACATGTCGCGAATCATGCAATATGAACTTAGCTTACCTCAGAGATTATAATCATGAAGATGAAGGCTGATTACATGGCATGTCGTGTTGCTACAATGGATTCCTTCCCACATGCAACAATCTTCTTGGCTGCTTCTCCAGGATAAGTGTCAAACTTTACAGAAAGAAGGAAAAATGAAAGAGTAAAGTCTAATCTAAAACTAAAGCTAAAGCCTATTTATATAACACCTTAACAGCTAACTAACTAACTGTACTAATTATAATCATAACAACCTAACCGTTCCTCTAATCCTAATTAACTAGACTTACTTAACCTTAGTTTATTTTAACAATCTCTAACACCCCACCCCCCCCCCCCCCCAAACTGAATACAAATTTTGTATTCCAAGTTTGAAGAAAGCTGCTTTAAAATTGTTATGAGACAAACCTTTGGTAAAGCAGTCTGCTAATTGTAGTTTAGAGGTAACACGTAAGAGCTTTATGAGTCCTTCAAGTGGAATTCCAGAATCTTTTGTGAGTCTTGTTTCTGGAAGAATAGGAGTAGGTACTGGTTTAGCCTCCATGAATTCCATCTCTGTCAATAAATCTAGTGTGTATTTCTTTTGACACACATTTATCCCTGTTTTTGATCTTGCTACTTCCAGTCCTAAAAAAAACTTCAATTCTCCTAGATCTTTGATGGTAAATAGATCATGTAAATAAGTTTTGATGCTAATAACTTCCTTAATATCATTGCTGGAGATAATGATATCATCAACATAGACCAAAAGAGCAACAAAACTATTACCTGATTTCCTTGTAAACAGTGTATGATCATTTTGCGACTGCTTAAAACCATATGTTAACAATGCTTCTGTTAGTTTTATGTTTCATTGTCGGCTGGCTTGTTTAAGTCCATAGAGAGACTTAACCAACTTACACACTTTGTTTGATCCTTCCATGTAACCCTCTGGCAATTTCATATACACTTCCTCCTCTAAATCCCCATGTAAGAAGGCTGTATTGACATCACATTGATGAAGAAACCACCCTTTTATAGCTGTTACTGCAAGTAGAGTTCTAACAGTGGTCATTTTAGCTACCGGGCTAAAAGTATCTAAAAAATCAATGCCCTCTTGTTGAGTATATCCCTTTGCCACAAGCCTTGCTTTGTATCTTTTAATAGTTCCATCAGCATGTCTTTTTATTTTAAACACCCATTTACATCATATAGTCTTCTTCCCTGGTGGTAAATCCACAAGTTTCCAAGTTTTTGTGTTTTCCAGTGCTGCAATTTCTGAGTTCATAGCCTCTACCCAGTTGCTATCCTTCATAGCCTCTCTATATGTCTTTGGCTCTTGATCAGTATCTAGAGAAGCTGCAAATGCCTTATGTTTCGCAGAAATCTGACTATAAGAGAAAACTGTGCTCAAATCATGTGGACTTGTGTATTGTACAGATCCACATTTAAAATTAGCAAGATGTGGAGGTCTATACTTAGTCTTGGTGCTTCTCCTTAAAGTTTGTGTTTGAGAAACATCATTTGGAAGAATTAGTATCAGCTGCACTGTGATCTGTAGCAGGAAGATTGAATTCATTCTGAGTTGAAAGATCTGAAGTAAGAAGATTAAGCTCATCCTGAATTGCTGATACATGCTGATCAATATTTACTCTTGAAGCAGGTTGAATTATATCCAAATCTGCATTATTAGGAACAAAAGGCAAAACAACATTGTCTACACTTTTATGCCTGAGTAACTGCAATTTGTCAGTCTGAGCATAATTTGTAGAATAAGGAAATATATTCTCATAGAATGAAACATCTCTAGATATAAAAGTTTTATGTGAATTTAAATCATACAATTTATAACCTTTGACTCCAGGAACAAAACCAATAAAAACAGATTCAATACTTCTAGTTTGAAATTTATTCTTAATATTATTATGATTTGAGGCAAATGTCAAACAACCAAAAACTTTAATGTCATCAATTTTAGGAATTTGATTAAACAATTTTTCATAAGGAGAGGTATTGTTTAATATGGGAGTAGGAATCCTGTTTATAAGAAAAGTAGCATGAATGACACATTCTCCCCAAAATTGAATTGGTAGACTAGCTTGAAATCTAAGAGATCTAGCAACAGAAAGTATATGTTGATGTTTTCGTTCTACTATACTATTCCTTGTGGAGTATTAACACAGGAGGTTTGATGAATGATACCTGTTGATTGATAAAACAAAGAATCATTGAATTCTTGTCCATTATCAGTCCGTATACACTTGACTGTAACTTGAAATTGAGTTTTAACCATAGTCACAAAGTCCTTCATAATTTGTCGAGCTTCTGACTTTTGCTTCATAAGAAATAACCAAGTAAATCTTCAAAAATCATCCACTATTGTTAGAAAATAAACATGTCTTTTAAAGGTGGGAGCATAATTGTCTCCCCAAATATCCATATGAATCAAATCAAAAGGATGATGACTAATGCTACTACTAACAGGAAATGGAAAGCGTTTATGTTTAGCCATTTGACAAACTTCACACACATGAATAGGTGAACAATTAGGTGCAAGCAACTTCAATCTAGAAAAAGATAAATGGCCAAGCCGATTATGCCACAAAATAGAGTCAAAATCAGAAGTACAAGTAGAAACAGAGGCATTACAAGTAGATGACTTACAGGAAAAATCAACATTACAAGCAGGAAAAGAAGATGCATTACAAGGTAAAACAGTACTAGTATATGCAACATTACAATCAGAAAGAGAATGTACATTGGAAACAGAATTATTAGTGCAATTAATACCAGCAATACAAGCAACATTCAAAGAATCTAAAGTTTGTGATTTGTGAAAATTATGTAAAATGGAAGCATCTTGAAGTCGATAAAACCCTTGTGAAAGCTTAGCAACCCCAATCGTCTTCCATTGAGTTATATCCTGAATAATGCAATAAGAAGAGAGAGTGATCAGACAACAATGTAGAGAAGCAGTAAGTTTACTAACTGAAATCAAATTGACTGTAAAATCTGGAATATAAAGAACATCAAGTAAATATAATGATTTGGTAAACTTTACTACTCCAATATGAGTAACCTGCACTTTAGAATTATTAGGTAAACTAACAAACACATTATTAACTGATCTATAGGAATGAAAAGAATCAATAGAACATGTTATATGATCTGTGGCTCCTGTATCAATGATCCAATCAGTAGAGACATTACTAGAATTAAGATAAACATTTAAAGAAATGTGAGGATTAATAGTGAAAATGTTAGAAAAAGAGTTAGAAATACCAAAAGTTGTTGATGTTGAAGGCTGTGATGAGTTGGGATCAGCAACAGTGGGTGGAACAGATTGGAGAGATACTGCATTGACTCGATGATTTTGAGCAGACAAACCTTGAATCATACTTAAAAGATTGTTATAATGATCCCTTGTGAACTGAAAAGTATCAGAATCTGGATGGGAAATAAGCTCCTGAGCTTGAGAAGACAATCCAGCACCATGAGAAGAGGATCCAATGCCATTAGAATCCACCAGTTCAACTGCATTAGCCTGATGAGTCTTTTTCCCTTTGTAATTAGGGTTATTCGAGGGATAACCATGTTTCTTATAACACCTATCTATAGTATGTCCTTCTCTATTACAGAAAGAACACATTGGCCGTTTAGACTGATTTTGAAACTTCCTAGGACCATTAGTATTTTTAGCTTTAACAGCTAAAGCAGCAATATCAGAAACAGAATGAGTAACAGAGGCAGTCTTTTCTTGTTGAATGACTAAAGAAAAAGCCTTATTCAATGAAGGAAGTGGATCCATTAACAAGATCTGAGACTTGACATTAGCATATTGTTCATTGAGTCCTTTAATGAACACCATGACTTGATCTTGTTCATAATAAGCTCTAACCCTTTGAAAATACCCACAAGAACAATTAACATCACAAGAACAACTGGGTAATGGCCTAAGAATCTGAAATTCTTCCCAAAGTATCTTCAATTTTGTGAAATACTCATGAACAGTAAGATTATCTTGACGAGCATTGTAAATTTCTAACTATAAATAACAGATTCTGAAAGAATTACTCTAAGAAAACCTAGTTTTAAGATCATTCCATATATCCACAGCAGACTCAATCCAGATTATTGATTGTGCAATAGAAGGAGAGAAAGAGTGTACCAGCCAAGAAATAATGAGATTATTACACCTTTCCCATGCCGAGAAGAGAGGATCAGTTCTTGCTGGAGAACGAATGGATCCATCAACAAAACGCAGCTTGTTCTTGGTGAGAAGTGCCCTTTTCATGGCTTTCTGCCATTGATGAAAATTTGGACCAGTGAGAATAGAGGAAACAAGAACAAGGGTAGGGTTTTCATTGGGATGAAGATAGTAAGGGCTAGATGGAAGATCTTCTGGTCTAACACCAGATCCAGAAGAAAGAGAAGAAGTCTGAGTTGAATCAGCCATTAAAGCTAAGAATAAAAGCAATAGTTTGGAAAAATTTCCAGAAAAAGAAAGAAACAGAGTGTTTCTTGAAAAAGAAAGAATTAAGATTTGCGGAAAAATGAGATAAAAATTGCTAATTCAT
>AWWV01007025.1:0-10646 GCA_001974805.1 Corchorus capsularis
ACTCTAAAGATTTCAATCTTTTTACCCAAAGACGACATTTTTTATTTACCAATTACTTAAAATCCAAATCTTTTATTCAAAGGTTAAATCTTTATTTACTAATTACTCTAAAGATTCAATCTTTTACCCAAAGATGACATTTTTATTTACCAATTACTTAAAAATTCAATGTTTTATTCAAAGGTTAAATCCTTATTTACTAATTACTCTAAAAATTCGATCTTTTACCCAAACATGACATTTTTACTTACCAATTACTTAAAAATTCAATCTTTTATTCAAAGCTTAAAATTTTATTTACTAATCACTCTAAAAATTCAATCTTTTACCCAAAGATGACATTTTTATTTATCAATTACTTAAAAATTCAATCTTTTATTCAAAGGTTATATCTTTTAGCCAAGTATCCCATTTTCATCATCTTATAATCGAAAAAGACCTAACTTTTAAAGAAAAATCTATTTTTATTGTAAAATTATTTCTGCAGAGGGCTAAATTGAATCAATCCTATAAGCAAAGGGGTTCGACGAATCAAACAACACATACAAGGGTTTATTTGAACGCTCACACAATACTTAGTCTTTAAATGAATAGAAACACGAATTATTAGACTTAATTGACTTAAACTGAAAAGCTAATTGGGTAGGGTTTAGAAAATCACCTATATATACCTTACTAGAAAAAAAAAACCACCGCTTAACCTCCTTCTTCTTCTTGCCTCTCTCGACGGACCCCAAACCCTAATTCCTTTCTCTATTCGCAGCGCCTCCTTCTTCGCTACCAATGGCAGACCCAAACTCTTCCACCGCCAATCGCCCAACAACAACGAATAATCTCCTTTTCCCTAAAAGAAACGGGATCTATGGCTAAACCCAGGAGACCCGAAGAGAAAAGAAAAAGAAAGAAGCAAACCCCCCTTTTTTTTAAGTGAAAGTTTAAAGAAAAGGAGCAGAGGACTTCGGGTTTCCTTCCCGGCCGGAGCTAGGTAAACCTCTTTGAAGCTTTATCTTTTTTCTTCCATTTTTTTTTTGTTTCTAAAAAAAACCCAAAAGAAAAACGATGAACCCTAATTTTCTTCTCCTCTAAACCCTAGTTGCCTCCTCTCTCTTTTTTTTAAAAGATTCCCCTTTATTGGAAAAACCAGGTATTTAAACTCCCCCAGTTTTTTATTTTAGTCGTGGATTGTCACTTTTTTATCTAAGGGTCCAGAAAGATTTCCCTTTCCTCCCTTTTGTAACCCTGTATTTTAATTCAAGGGATTTCCCTTTGAGAGAGACGGTGCCACAGGGCCCTTTGGGAATTATACCATCTCTGTCGTTTTATACAGCTGGGAAGGTGACGCGGTTAGCAGTTAGCACTCACCTCTGTCATATTACCTATTTTGGCTTTTTTCAATTTTTTCTATCTCACGTGTTCTTCCCTCTGCAGATGCTGACGTGGCCAATAATGTGGCTAATGAGACAATTTTGATGTATGCTCGGGGCCAATATACACCTGCCATGTCAACTAGAGCCTCGTCTGTTGACTTACTGACTAATGGATCCCTGTTAAGGTATACCGAAATGAAATCCTTTGAAATTTTGTGTAATTGCCTTTTGGAGTGAATTTCATGTTGCTTATGTAAGTTTGGGATCTTGTTTGCTTATAGTACCACTCTCATATGTTGATATTGCCTACAAAATTACTTGAGACTAAATGAATCCTTGAGATGTCAACCCTGCCATGTTCCTGTGAATTGTCTGTTATAATCTGGCCTTGCTTGTAACTGAATTACTTTCTATTTGCACTTAATTCTTGTATTTCTCCTCCCACTGTTGTGATGCCACTTCTCTTGATTATTGAATGGCCTTGATGAACCTCTTTTGGTTGGGAAGAACAATGTTGAAACAGTTCTATTTTGCTACTGATCATCACTATATGGCTTTGCATTTTTTCCAACTAATGTAGCATATCAGGGATGCTTGTTCATGGCACTATATTTGAATTTAACAGGCTTGTTTCAATGCCTTTACCTAATCCATTCATGTTTTGTTGCCGCTTTCATTCTGAAATGATGATAATCCCTTGCTCAGTATGCACTGCCCTGGCCTCCCTATGATTAGAGCATTTTTAGGATCGGACTTGCTTGGGTCTGTCTAGCTTGCTTATGACATCTACTGCTTTCCCAAGTTTGGGCCTTGGCATGTTTGCTTGGTGACAACCATTGACATCTTTAATGGTATTATGTAACTGCTTGAGACTGTACTGAATAAATGGCTAGCTGAATTGACCTTGTCATTTTGAGCTCTGTTTGCTGGCATATTCAGTTTCTGCCTTGCTTTTAAACCATTGTATTCCCTGCTTTGAACCTTTATCCCTTCCAATTGCCACAGTCCTGTTCTAAGTTGTGGGTTCCCCTGCACATTTATCTTTTAACTTTGCTGATTGGCCTTGATGTTTTCTTTTCCATGTTTGCTGTAACTCATCATGCAGCTTTTCATATTTTTCCCATTTTTAGCTTTTCCTTGCACTTTCTTCTACCTGTTGCTATACATTTGCTTTTGTCCTCCTTGTGGCTTCATTGACAATTCGAGAATGAGGCCAAATCTCATTCCTCGTGCTTCATGTTGCCCTAAAGCTCCTGTTCCCAAGCGTATTCAATCAACTCATTTGGCGTGTACACTAACTAATAGTGTGCACGCTTCTATTTCCTTGGGAAACATTCCATTTTCTGAATTCCCTCTTGCAGGTTATGAGGTCATAGTCTTTGGGATTCTTGCGCTTGTAAACCATTGAAGCGGTCATGGAGAAAAGAGGAAAAGCAAGAAAATGTTCAAAGGACAAACCAGAGGAAAACAATTGATAACTAGGCATGTAGATTAAAACCTATTCGTGAGTGCTAATGCAAAATGTAACATGAAATGTAAATGGTTCCTTTTTTTATTTTCAAACTTTGAGTGCGAGTGATGCATGAAGTCATGTAATGCAAGTTATTATGCCTTATGAAATTATTTCTCATTCTAATATGTCCTCTAAATTACGGTATTTGACTTAAAGAGATTAATTAGACATGTCAAGTAAAGAAAAAGTGTTTTAGTAATCAAAATGCAAACCCCATTTATGCAATGCCTAACTAAATACTAAATTGAGGGTTAATTAGCCCATGGACTAAACTGGATTAAATTACTACAAAGCTAAATTATTAAGTGAGCGGAACAATACCAAATTACTAAATGAAAATGCGGCAATACTAATTGAAAACCATAATGCCAAATCACTAAATGAAAAATATGCAAAAACTCCAAAAGTATACATTAAAACTCATCTAAATGAATTAGCTAATCTAAATTGCAGGTGAACTTAAAAATGACTGAAATGTCCCTGAGTGCAAAAAAGACCAAAATGCCCCTGGGTGCAAAAATGACCAAAATACCCTTGGGGGGCCTAATGCCGAATAAGAAATGAATTAATTTAAACTAAAGGATACATGACAAAAATAGGTGTCTACACACAAAAGATTAAGTCATGCGAGCATATATACTAACTCCAGATTAGTGAGACTAAACCTAGTCACTGATCTGCCCAGACTGCAGTGAAGTATGTCAGTTTGGAAAACAGGTCAGAAGCTCTTTCAAGTCAAAGAATGTTGTCTCAACTACTAGGCCACTTGAGCTTATTTACATGAATCTGTATTGGCCAATTGATGTCAGCAAAATGGGAGGTATGTCTTATGGCTTTATGATTGTTGATGAATATTTTAGATTTAATTGATGACACCAACAGAAAGAGAAGGAAGATTCCCTTATTGAGAATTTGCTGAGAATAAATGAGGAATATGATTATATGCTTAAAGCTTGGAAGTACTCAAAGAGTCACCCACAAGATCAAATTTTTGGTGATTTTAAGGAAGGAATCGAAACGACAGGAGCACTTAAAGATACTTGTGTGATCGTGTCGTCAACAATCATAAAATAATCCCCACAAAACCTAACTGAGTAGATAGGGCAAGTAGGGGTCGAATCCCACAGAGAAGGGTGAAGAACTTTATTCCCAAGAACAAATCTTTTCCAAAAATTAGTTTTAAACAGAAAACAGGGGATTTTAAGAAAGCAATTTAAACTAAAAACAAAGCAAAGTAAATTAAATCTAAATCTAAGGCAATTTATAAAAAAACAATAATTAAAAAGCATACTTCTTCTCCGAAGGTATGAATCAATCAAATTAACTATGGATCCTTGATTTAAAAGATGAATTCAATACTTTGTCCTCTAAGATACTGGTCTAGGCGAACCAAACATGTATATTAGATAAAGTGCCGACTAAGACTAAGTTATCCCTTTTATTCCTTCAGCAATCAATTCCTGTTCTAGGGCTTAAAGACCACTTAAGAATAAAGCATTAAGAACAATTAATTTTTCACACATGAATACAAAAGTAAAACCAGGCACCAAGCAATTTCTCGGTCAGTGGTAAGTTTGTCCCATTAGGCTGCGGCTAAGCATACCTAATTTGTGACCAATAATCAAACCTGAAGGGCTAGAACTAAGTTTGATCTAACTATAGATCTATCCAGCTACCTCTTTACTGGCCACATAAATTAATAACTATCAAGATCATAAGATTAAAACAGAGACTCACCTACTACCTATCAAGAACTAATATCAAACTATAAGCACAAAAATCTCACCATAATCAATTGATTGAATTCACCAAAGGATAGGAAGTATTAAGAATTTAGCTTCTCATGGATTTGGAATTATCCATGAGAGGCTTAAGAAAACTTACAAAACTTGAAGGCGAAATCCTCTTCTTGAATATCCTAGGGTTGCCGCCCCTCTCTATGCAAAGAGAGGGGTGCGGCACCCTTAACCTAAAACTAGAGAAAAAGAACTAGAATATTTTCTAAGAAAAAGATGAAAGAGAATTGTGTATGTATGTGATTTGTGTTACAGGAGGTGGCTTTATATAGGGGAAAAATAACCTGAAGACTCCTATTAGACTTAGGAAAAGAGGCTGGGACGTTCTAGGGGCTGACTTAGTCTCCAAGTTGGATTAGATGTCATCCTAGAGTAGAATCCAAGTCAAAATAGGATTCTGGAATTTTCTGGATTTCTGCAGAAACTTCACCGGCAGATTTGGGCTTGAAAACGGCAGAATTGGGCTTTGGACTTCAAAGCAAAGTTGTAGATCTCGGAATTAGCTTTCCAACAGCTACTCACGGGCCTAAAACGGACATCTGAGCAGAAAGTTATGACCTTTTTACCGAGATTGCGCTGAATCCTAGTCCAAATTAGACTAGTTACGGGAAATTACGGGATTTGGATATTTCCTTGGATATAGGTGGCACAAATTGGGATTTTAACTCCAATTGTGACCTTATATGGGCTGAATATTTTCCCATATAAAATATCCAAAAATCCTTAACTTCCGGGCTTCTTCTGGCTTGGCTTCAATCCTTTGCAATTAAGCTCCAAATCTTCAATTCTTCAAATTATCTTCAATAAATCTTCAAACACGAACTTCGGATCTTCAAATCTTCATTCCAAATTGCTAAATCCATATTTGTGTAAAAAGTCATCAATTTAGCTCCAAAAATAGTGAAAAACAACAAGTTTTCACTTTTCTTGTCTTCAAGACCTAAAAACACAAATACGTAATCATAAAAATAGGGTTGTTTTTGGCTCGATCATATTTTCCCCCACACTAAACCTTTGCTAGTCCCTAGCAAACTAATGCAGAAAAAGTATGAAAATAAAAACTAAGACTAATGCAAATAAAGATTCCACTTTCGTAGGTGTACGGCAGCACTTAGCACGTGACGCAAGCCATTTAAACCTGAGACTGATAGAGGTACTCAGGAGGTGTTATGTCACATGAGGGTTTTCTTAACTAGGACGATACCCACAAACATGTTTAAAACTGACTCAATAGACTATAAACATACATTGGTTCAAAGGCTTTTAAAAATTATTTTTGAAAAAATCAATTTTGAATGCATACATATATCAAGGATTCATTCAATCATGAAATCAGAATAACAAAGAATAATAAGAGCACTCAATTCAAAAGATCAAGAAATAGTAAGCATCTTTATTCTTAAGTAACCATAATTAAAGTAGTTCTAATCACTCATCATTCATCACATCCTATAACTACTTCTTCCTATAAGCTTATGTCTTCATCTTTATCTCCATTACTCAAAGGATTGCATATCATGAATACAAATCAAGAGTTTCGCATGGGTTATAATGATTTTAAAAGGGTAATTAGATTTTTAGAAAAGTGAGGTTACTAACCTCAAAGTGTTCATGATTAGGGGTTACTAACTCCCTTTATTTTATTTTGAGGCTACTAGCACTCTAGAGGGACAATATTTCTGCCGATCCATGCCTCTTATCCTCTTACCAAGGGTTACTAACTCCTTTTGTTTAAAGGGAAGAGTGACAACAATGGTTTTTTTAATTTTTTTTTAAGACAGAAGATATCTCTACTCCTCTTGCATGAAAACACTTATTTTTATGAAAAAGATTTTTTTTAACTACCCTTTTTATATAGATAGTCCCCCACACTTGTTCTTGACATATCCATAACATACTTTCATAATTGTAATTTCAATAAAAATTAAACACAAGTTCTAGAAATAGGTAATCATAGAAGCAGTAAACAATAAGCTTTTATCACAAACTTCAATTATACCTAATTCTAAGAAATAAGATATCATGCTACAAATCAATTAATGAATCAAACATTCTTAAAAATTCTAAGCATTCATCAATCATAAGCAATTTAATCTTTTAATATAGCCATGAAAAAGTCAAAATTTGCAAAATTTTCGAAAAATTTTCATGGATTTGTATGCATGTAGACTCTCTATTAGACTCTCTCCCCCACACTTAAAAGACAAATTGTCCTCAATGTGTGAATTTAAGCACGTTTGATAAGTGTGGTTTTAAAATTAAATGAATGTGCTAATAAAAGACTTGACTCACAAAGAAAGTGTCGACCCAATCAAGCAAATCAAGCAATTCAAGGCATCAATCATAGTATTCATAGCATATGAGTCATATTTCATATCCAATCCAAAGCATAGAAAACATAGAAAACAAATACAAACAACTAATTCAAATCAAGGAATAGGCAATCAATCAAAGCAAAACAATGTAAAGAAAATAAAAAGATAAAGTTAAAGAAAGCTTCTCTATTTTTGTGGCTTGGGCTAGAGGTGGCATGGTATGACCGATGGTGGCTCGGACGTGGCCGGTGATAGCACGGTGCTAGCATAGGTTGGCGCGGTTGTGGCTGGGCGTGGCGCGCGGGTGGTCGGTTCCAGCCATGCCTGATGCTTGGATAGCCGGGCCATAGCCGGGTATGGTGCGCGGGTAGCCAGGCCATGGTCGGCCTAGCATGTTTGTGCAGCGCGGGCATGCCAGGTATCGGCCAGTTGTTGCGCACAGGTTGCCAGGCTACAGCCTACCTAACATGCTTGTGCGGCTCGGTCATGGCCGGTCAAGTTAGCTAGGTGGGCTCGATCATATTTTCTTCTATGACGGCTTGGCCTTTGGCTACTCCTTTGGTGCGTTAGCTTCCATCTTTGCTCCTCTCCTTTGGGTTTTCATTCGTTTTCCTTTACGCCTAAGCTTCATTTGTTCGCCTTGTTCTCTTAATTTGAAATCCTAATAAGAAAAACAAAAACAAAAACTAAAAAGAAAATTACAATGTTAGTAAATTCTTAGGTTGCCTCCCAAGCAGCGTCTTTCTTTAATGTCTTTCGCTAGACCTTCCCCCTTCGTTAGGGTGGATCATACCACTTCAGAGCATATAGCAGGTATGATGAGATAGGAAGAATATGAGCACAAAAATAGGAATGTGAGAAGAAGAGATAAGGAAAAAAAATCACCAATTTTGTTGAGGGCGACTCCATGAATGGCTAGGAATGACAATGCCATCTTTGTTGCCCTGAGAGGTTGATGCAATGGATGCTTTCGGCATTCTGGATTGGCATGGCTCCCATCTTGCCTTTGAAAAGTGTCCTCGTGTTGGTAAATCTTCTTGTCCTCCAAAAAGATTTGTTCCTTGGGCATCCATTCTTCACGTTTGATTTCTTCAAAGCATGTTGTTTCGTTCAGCTCAAGGTGTCCACGTTGCACGTTGTCTGGTGGCTCGTCTTCCGACTCGACAAGGCTGAGAGAGGAGGTGGAGGGATGTCCATCTTGATATCTTCTTGCGATGCTTCTAATTCTTCTTGCACAATCTTGGGATCATCCGTTGGTAAAGCAGGGACGATAACTTTGCATGGCTCATCATCGTCTTCTTTGAAGAAAAATTGAAATGAGTCTTCTAAATCAAGTTCATATGGTTCCAAATCATTAATTGTTTCGTTTGACATTCTTTCAACTTCCTTCACGATTGGCTCTTGATGTCTTTGTGTAGTCTCTACCAAATCAACTGGTTTCCATTGTTCCTTGGGAATTTCTTGAATCGCAGCAATTAAAGGAATATTTACCTCCCTCTTTTGAAGTGAATCAGATTGGCTTTCTTCACTGTATGTCTTCCGTCGTGGCGCAAACCTCTGAGGAAACGGTAGTGGATCATATTTAGCCTGCATCTCTTTCATCCAGTCAGCTTCTAATTGATGTTGATCAGCTTTTGATGGAGAAGAAGGTTGATCTTTCTTGCTCTTGGTTGAAATCGCCTTGCTTTTGTTTGGAATCTCCATGTCACTTGGCACTTGCACATTGGGTACAGCAACTGGCGGTGGCATCGTAGGAACAGGTGCAGATGGCGGTGATATTGAAAGAGAAGACGAATCAGCAGGTGACTCCATCTCTCGTGCCCTCCACTGTCGATCTTCTTCAATTGCATTGACTCCACATCCTTGTATATAAATACCGCCTTGGTTTGAATACAAGTGTGATTGTTTAATTTGAGATTGATTCACCACTTAATTCAAAACTAGTTGTTGAACTAGATTGGTCAAAGAAGTAATGGTCGAATTGACCTTGTCAAAACGATCATTAATCCCTTGAAGAAGTTCTGGTTCAGGCTCCTTTGTTGGTGAATTTGTTGCACTAAATTGATGGATGTTTTCTGTCATGGTGTTGAGCAGCTTCCTTGCTTCCTCCGGTGTTTTGAGTGTAAAGCTTCCTCCACTAGCAGCATCGATGTATGTTCGATCTTTATAGAGGAGTCCATCATAAAAATTCTGAATCAACAGTGCTTCATTTAGGTTGTGGTATGGCAACTCGCGCAGATCTCGTTGTAACTCTCCCAATATTGGTGCCACTTCTCGCCATGTAGTTGATGACAAGTAGTGATTTTCTTTCTAACATCCGCACGCTTTGCTTCTGGAAAGTATTTGTTCAAAAACACTGTCTCCATCCCCTTCCAAGAATTTATGGATTTCGATGGCAGACTTAAGAACCAGCTCTTGGCTTTTCCTTTTAATGTTAAAGGAAATGTTCGAAGCCTTGCTTGCTCTTGAGGTATCCGAGTGTGTGCAGCACAATTGATGAAGAAACTTTGTAGGTGCTCATGAGGATTCTCGTGAGATTCTCCTTGAAAAATTGGCAACATGTAGAGCACTTCAGAATTCAGTTTGTATGACTTATCCAAATATGGATATTCAATACAGAGGTACGGCACTTCACAATTGAAATTCAACTCCCTTAACGTACGTGATTGCTCCATTGAATCTTTTTCTAGAAAAACAAAAACTCAAAGAAAAATTAGTAGTAAAAGTTCTTAAACAAAAATTAGAATTAAAAACAGAAAATAAAGAATTTTTTTTATTTTAGAAAAAACACAAAAATTTTTGTTTTCTTCGCAAATTTTTTTTTTAAATCGCAAAAAGCAAATTTTTTTTATAAGAAAAAAAAAACGGAAATAGAAATTTTTTTTTAGAGCAGATTAATTCTTGGTTTTGTTCTTACTTCCCTTCCCCGGCAACGGCCCCAAAATTATGATCGTGTCGCCAGCAATCATAAAATAATCCCCACAAAACCTAACTGAGTAGATAGGGCAAGTAGGGGTCGAATCCCACAGAGAAGGGTGAAGAACTTTATTCCCAAGAACAAATCTTTTCCAAAAATTAGTTTTAAACAGAAAACAGGGGATTTTAAGAAAGCAATTTAAACTAAAAACAAAGCAAAGTAAATTAAATCTAAATCTAAGGTAATTTATAAAACAAACAATAATTAAAAAGCATACTTCTTCTCCGAAGGTATGAATCAATCAAATTAACTATGGATCCTTGATTTAAAAGATGAATTCAATACTTTGTCCTCTAAGATACTGGTCTAGGCGAACCAAACATGTATATTAGATAAAGTGCCGACTAAGACTAAGTTATCCCTTTTATTCCTTCAGCAATCAATTCCTGTTCTAGGGCTTAAAGACCACTTAAGAATAAAGCATTAAGAACAATTAATTTTTCACACATGAATACAAAAGTAAAACCAGGCACCAAGCAATTTCTCGGTCAGTGGTAAGTTTGTCCCATTAGGCTGCGGCTAAGCATACCTAATTTGTTACCAATAATCAAATCTGAAGGGCTAGAACTAAGTTTGATCTAACTATAGATCTATCCAGCTACCTCTTTACTGGCCACATAATTTAATAACTATCAAGATCATAAGATTAAAACAGAGNCTCACCTACTACCTATCAAG